>MKEJ01058342.1:0-18897 GCA_001753735.1 Embelia ribes
ACCAATTTCTTTGTCAAAACTCACTAAAATACCTCTCTCAGAACTCTATCATAAGCCTTCTCCAAATCAATACAGACCATAAGTAGGCCTTTCTTCCCAGTTCTATATCTCTCTATCAACTGTCACAGTAAATAAATTGTCTTTGTAGTTCATCTCCCAGGCATAAACTCAAACGGATTTTCCAAAATCACAGTATTTTGCCATAACATATACTCAATTACTCTCTCCCAGAGTTTCATGGCATAACTCATGAGGTAATTTTTGGGAAACACATTATGCTCCTATATCTAATTTGATACCAAGTCCAGATTAGGTTCCTTTACCATGTATTCCTTATGTTCCTTGTGTTGAGCAAAATATAGTCAAAACAATGAATAAAGATGAACAAGATGTAGGTGTGACTCCAATTAAAAAATTTGAAGACAAGAATCAGGAGTTGATTACTTATTCGGGAAGAAAAAAAACACTAGTCGAAAATCCCAACAATGTTCCTCAGCAAAGTCTACCCGACACAAATCCAGGAAATGTTTCCGAAAGCTCTGATTTGCATAATGATCTAACTATTCCCATTGCTATAAGAAAAGAAACTCAATCATGAACTCAACACCGTTTTTCTAATGTTAATAACATATGATCATTTGTCCAACTTTTTCGAGATCTAGTTGCTAATTTATGTAATGAAGAACTTCCTAAGAATATTCAAAAAGCTTGGGCAGATCCAAGATGGGGACAAGCTATTTCGGATGAGATGCATGCACTAAAAAAGAATGGAAGGAAAGGTCCCCATAGGATCCAAGTAGGTTTTTACAATCATTTACAATCAAATACAGGGCTGACTGATCCATTGAGAGGTGTAAAGTAAGATTTGTTGCAAAAGGATACACTCAAACATATGGTACTGACTACTAAGAAACATTTGTTCCAGTTGCTTAGTTAAATACCATTCGAGTTCTCCTTTCTCTTGCTGCAAATCTTAACTGGCCTCTTCAACTAGATGTTAAAAATGCATTCCTGAATGAGGATTTGGAAGAAGTTTATATGGAGTTGCCTTCTGGATTTGACAAGGAGAAAGGAAAGGTGAGCAAACCAAACAAATCCATTTACAGTCTCAAGCAATCACCGCAAGAGTGGTTTGATAGATTCACCGAAGCAGCTATGTTGCAAGGATACAAGCAGACTCAAACTGATCATACATTGTTCAGTGAACATAAGGAAGATAAAACCACAATCCTTATTGTTAATATGAATGATATAATAGTCACTGGGAATGATATGTCGGAAATGGAAAGATTAAAGAAGTGTCTTGCTAAAGAATTCGAATTAAAAGACTTGGGCAATTTGAAATACTTTCTTGGAATGGAGGTTGCTAGAAATAAGAACGGTACTTCTATTTCCCAAAGAAAATACCCTTTGGCTCTTCTAAAAGAAACTGGGATGCTGGCGTGTAAATCTGTAGATACAATGGATCCTAAAGTCAAGTTAGGAGAGAAGCTTTCCAAGAATCAAGTTGATAAAGCTAGATATCAAAGGCTGGTCCACAAGCTTATTTATCCATCTCACATGAGACCAGATATTGCATTTGTTGTTACTTGCATACGTCAATTTATTCACTCACCATATGAACAACATATGGATGTTGCTTACAAGATATTGAGATATCTTAAGGGCATTCCTGGGAAAGGATTGTCATATAAAAGATCCTAAGAATGATTGAAGTTCAATAGATGATCGAAAATCTACATCTGGTTATTGTACTTTTATTTGGGGAAATTTGGTTACATGGAGGAGTAAGAAGCAAGTCACCGTTGCCCGAAGCAGTGATAAGGCCGAGTTTAGAGCAATTGCTCATGGAATGTGAATTACTTTGGTTAAAATTGTTACCAAAAGAATTAACGGTCTTTGGAGGTCAACCTATGAAGCTCTATTGTGACAACAAATCAGCCATTAGCATTTCTCATAATTCAGTTCATCATGATAGAACTAAACACATAGAAGTTGATCGGCATTTCATAAAGGAGAAGATGGAATAAGGAACAATCTGTGTGACACGTTCCTACTTCAGATCAGGTTGCTGATATTCTTACAGGAGTTGTGAAACCTGTGTTTGAAAAGATGACAGATAAGATGGGAATGTTTGACCTTAACAGTCCACGGCTTGAGGGAGAGTGTTGAAAAGTCAATAGCAGTGCAGCCTAGAAACACGGAGGAAATCTCAGTGTGCAGCATTGTTTGTTTTTTCAGTTTGTGTTTTATCTTTATCTTGGTTTGTTTAGGGAGTTTATCACTTAATTTAAATGTTAGTTGTTCCTATAATAAAGGGATTATATCTTGCATCTATTAGTATAAATAGGTACTCATGGGACTCTTGTCTGTGTTCACTTTCCTTTCCAGCAGTTCTACAAATGGGACTCTGATTGTTCAAATCTTCATTATAGATCTTTTTGTACTAGCGGATCAGCTCTTAGAGCAGTTGGCATCACCTAGAGACTTCCAAATAAAAGAGTCAAGGATTCAAACCCCATTGATGACAATAAAATCTTCACTTGGAAAAAAAGAATCTCAAATTGAGATCCTGACAATATTAGCTAAGACTAAATTTGCAAAAAATACTGCATATCAGCATAAAATTCTCTTTGCCAAGGATACAATCTACATATGTAAACTACTTGACGTGGTGCACAGTTGTTTAAATGTGCATCACTATCAGTTCCTTAATGCTTACACGAATATTTTGTACAGACCAATATATATCCATTTTTTTCAATTTGCACGACTTTTCAATATATCTAGGTCATATTATTGACTCATCCAACTTTTTGATAATTGTGTAAATAACTTTCATGAATTCAGAATGCCAAAGGCACAAATAAGAGAAAACAAAAGTAGGGAAATACAAGTTGCCGCATAAAAACTAGAAATTCGGAAAAGTAAAAAACACAACACTTTCACAACTACTAATCTAATCGTAAGGTCCTTTCCATTTACAGTACACCAATATAAGCTTTTGAATAGAAACTCCTCTAATTGTCCTTATAATGAAAAAACAAAAAGAGCTCAGGGTCCTTTCCATAACGCTATCATTGGGAAATAAAAAATCCAGTCCAGCTATGCCGGTCATGATCACGAAGACATGCAAAGAAAAGCATGGATCAAGAATATAATCACACATTTTAGAATTACACACTAGCCCAAAAATAACTACATCAAATATAAGGCATATCAAGTACTCTATTGCAATACAGCTCCGACATTTAACCATGTTCATACATTTAGCAAAAGCAGATAACTTACTTGGCCCAAACATTGGCAGGGTAAAAATCAAATGAATGATTTGATGCAGATGAACTGGGACTCCCATTCATCTTTTCATTTTGACAGTTATCCTCAAAAAGGTTACTAGAGAAGCAGCCATCAGTGCCAGGTATATGTGCAAATAAAGTTGTACGCAACCATGAATCACCAGTAGAACCAGGAATAGAAGCGAAATTTCCAACATCATGACCACTGCCTGGGAAAACCTTCATAGGAGAGTGAGTGCAAGAAAAAGCTTGGTTGTCTGCCGAGAAAAGCGATGCTGCAGTCTTCTGTGCCATGGGAAGTACCACCTCATCCTTGTTTAATCTGTTCAGTTCTGGAGGCAACACCCAACTGGCTGGACCACCACCAATCAAGCCTAAACCATCTTGCCCTAGTGGAGAACTATTCCACATCTGCCAGGTTCCATTCTGATTTGCATCATATGAATTATCCATGGGTAATGTGTGTATATCTTGACCCTTGGGCATAGTTGGCAGTCGATTTAAATTGAAATGCTTTTCATCCAAGATATGTGTACGTGAAATCGGAGAGTCAATTGGTGATTTCCCGTTTACTTCAGCAGTAGATATGCTCTTCAAAGCACCTGACATTTCCAATCCAATATTTGTAGCAAAACCAGCCCCTAGATCTAATTGGAAATTGTCCAATGACTCTGAAACTGGCCCAAGCAAGGACATTGGGTCAGGAACATAACATGGATCTTCAAAAATCTCGTACTCTTCTGGCAAAAAATCACGATGCATTTCACCAATGCAAGGAAACATGGCTTCAGATGTTAACTGGGGAACCGTACAACTACTTGTTGGTGAATAAGAAAAGGTTGGTAAAGAAAATGGCAATGATACCCCATTATTAGTGGGATTATCATATACTTGATCAGAAGACGGGTGACCCATAAGAGGAGGCTTTCGGATGTCCACTTGAGACTTTGCATATGGTCTACCAATCACATTGGAGTTAGTTACAGGAGGAACATCTGGTGAACGAGTAAATAACTGCCCCCACGTTTTTTTAGGGGCCATCGTTAGCTGGGGTTCACTGAACACCTGAAAAAAAGCATACACAAATTTAAGCAAGGAAATGTGTCATCCCTGAAGGGTAAATATCATGATATGACCAATCAACTCTAAGAAATGATATCCACAACAAAGAATGGTGAAAATCCTATCATCGTGGTCTCAAAACCTACAATGAGAAATAGTTTCTTTAAATTCAGGGTAATTGTCAATGACCACCCTTGGGGTTTGCCCCATTATCAGTGAGCACCTACTATTTTCAATTTCGATCAATTAGTTACTTCAAGTTTCAATAAATTATAAACGAGCACCTTTTGTCCTAATTTTGAATTTTTATGATTATTTTGCCCTTACTTTGAATATACAAAATTATATCTCTCATCAATCCAATTAATCCTACCCTTTTAATTAATATGTACATAAATAATCTTCTATAATTCTTAATGTAAAATTAAAAAAACCAAATAATGTAAATAACTATAAACTTAGATTAGAGTATAAAAAATAATAATCTATTTCTATATAATCTTTTCCAAAAATATAATATCTCAAATGATTAAAAAGATCAAATATTTTAAAAGTCAAGGAAATTGTGAGATTGCCAAAATCCGCTTTTAAATGCCAAACTAAATTTTTGGTTAAAAATACTAATATACCTTTTAGTTATATTTTTAATAAATAAATATATTTTTAAATATTTATAAAGTTATACAAAGAATGCGGAAGATAAAATTAATTGCTTCTATTATCCTAAATTGTTTTTTATATATAAAAATAAATATCGCATGTACACTGGGGCCAAATCCCGGTTGGTGGGTGGTGGGGGTGAAGTTAAATTTTTAGGGATTGGATCGCATGGTACATGTTTAATGGTTACGATTGAATACTAAAAATTAATATTTATTATTTTTTTTGAATATTAAATTATAACCGTTGGATGTGCATTGTACAACAAAAAATAAACATCTGCGCAGTGGCATCCCTGTGCCCATCTCAACGTTAGAGGCATATAATCGGTTTTAAATTTTGGCTACTAAGTTTTTTTGGTTTTACTTTCACAGAATCGTTACAAACATAGATTATTTAATTAACATATACGTAAACTGGGATGAAGATGAACAACCAAATCATTATGTAACTTTGAAATTAGGTTATCTAAAACATAATCATTTTTTGTATTTTAGTTTTTCGAATTTTTTAAAATTGGTTAGAAGCTTTTCTAATTCCCAATTAGAAGCTAAAAACAAGTGCATCTCCGATAAATCTTGAACTGGTGTGCTGAAGGTTTATTTTAAGAAATTTTTATCATTATATTTAGTACCAATGAATGATTCCTTCCAATCAAATAATATAGTTAAATTATCTGCACAGCTAGCTCTCATTTGTACATAGAACCATAGTTGATTTCGTTTTCAAGTTTAACAAGGATCAAATGGTAAGTTTCGACAAATTGTAGCTTAACTGAAGAATATTCAAAGAATGTGGAAGAAGATTAAACATCACTTATAGAACACTGAAACAATCTGTACAAATTAATGAACAATCTCATCACATTACGAAAAACAAAAGCAGAATCGTCGCAGAGGCCGTGTAAACCGTGGTATGGGATGACCGTAACCAGCCTCGGAATCCAATATCCTGGAAAATTAATCTCGGAGATTAAGAAAATAAANNCTGTATATTTAGTTGCATAATGAGATACCTTATAGGAGAGCATGGATGATGATGAAGAAGAAGAAGCAAGCCCTTGAAACCCGATATTATACGCAACGCTCCCGTCCGGTTTAAATAGCCCGAAATTTCTCTCAGATGTTGGCCCGGGCTTTGAATTCTCATTAAATAAAGCAAAAATATAAGCTCTGACGGGCATTTTTGGCTTATAAGGCGTCCCCTTCTTCTTCGCTAGCTTCTTCTTTAAATTATAATTATAAGTTCTCGCATTTTTCACATTGGCCCCGACTTCATTCACGTCGCCACGGGAGGCCCAACCAGTTTCAGCCACAATCACTTGCATTTTCTTGAAACCCGCCTTTTCCAAAGCGAAATAGGCCGCATCAATTTGTGCATCGAACATATTATCATAATGTAGCTTGGATTTTGCATCATATATGCCGGAATTTGATAAAAATAAGGCGTAGTTAAGGTCAATATGGTCGGGATCACTTATATACGCAAGGAAAGGGTATGCGTTGATATAAAATGGAGAATTTATTTGTGAAAAAAACTGTAAAAGTGGTTTCATGTAGGGGAGGACATTTTCTTTAAAAATGCAAGCTGACGGAGGGAATGAATTGGCAAAAACAGCCTCAGAATGTGGGGATGACACCTCGATGGAGCTGGATAAGTCTAGTTTTTCAAGGGCATGGTAGACATTTTTGCACGCGGGGAGAAGGATCTCCCAGAGCTCTGGATCGGTACTACCGAGGATTTCGTTCCCTACCGCTATACCTTTGATGGAAGTCCCAGGAAGATAGGGTTGTACATTTTGTTTTATCCAGTCGATGGCTTGGTCTTGGCTAATGCTTATGTCTTTCAAGTACTGGTTCCCAAGCCCAACGATGATCTCGATATGCGATCCTTTGAATGCGTTGAGAACTTCATGGTCTGCGTCGTATATTCTTATGTTTTTTATTTTGTTTGCTTTGAGAAGTAATACTACGTTTTCAGGTTTGGGGAGATTGTCCGCTATTCGCCCATAGTTTACTCCATACGTACCCGTGAATGCAAAGACTGTTCCAAACGAGAGGAAGAAACAGGGAAGAGATTAGTTTCTCATCCATAAAAATGCCAACAATGAATGGAAAACAACTTATATTGTTCTAGATACTGTATTAAAAGTTGTTTACAGAAAGAGAAGTTTAGTTCTTGCTAAAATAAATATTGAACAAATGTGCATATAAACTAGCCGCGACCAGCTTTGTTAGGCCCTAGCTCGATTCCATTTTATAATAATAACTCAAATAAGATAACATTGTTGAACGATATACGTGTAATTGAGACAAGTTAGGCTATCCACTACGGATGAATAACATGTGCATATAAGGTATAGCCTTTATTCGTATAGCTAACTAATTTATCGACATGTATTATTTATTCAATGCCGTTTGTGAAAATAAAACCCCCATCATGTTTGGAATGCAAACTAAACAATTCTAACCAATCATGCATCAAATCCCAAAAGTTGTATTTTCTTCTCAACTACTAAAACCAAAACTTTATCATGATGAGAGCGGAGCTGCTCGGAAGGATTCATGGATCAGAAGATCATCATGATGCCGGGTTATAGCTCAGACTAGAGGTCTAGGCCTGCACCCCAATAACACATGAACCCAACAACGAATCGTGCCACTACATAACTAAATCGACAAAAACACTTTCAACAAAATTCAACATGAACATAGAAAGGTAGATAAAGGAATAGAGAGTACCATTATGAAAGGCTAACAACAAAAAGGGAGTGAACCATAGGAAGAATGAAGATGGAGGAGAATAAGGACCCATTGGTTTGAGAGGAGAATCAAATGCAATGCTATCTCATTACATATGTAGTGCACAAAATAATAAGGTAACCTCTAATGTTACATAATCGATAGCCTCCAATTATGGTACCTTTGATCCTATGCTTCTCTGCAGAGAGAAAGAGGAGAGATAAGATTCTTAGCCCCAATCCAAAGAAGAGGGTAGTAATGGGATTGGGAATTAGATTCTAACTTTTTAGTGCCCTTTGCCTTTCTATCAAAGTATACCCTTTTGAAGGGTTATGACTTGCTACGCTAGCTCTTGGGCAAAAAATTGAACCTTTCTCTTTTGATATCGAAAAGCGTTGGCATAATTTTTGCAAATTGAAAAAATAGTGGGAAATTTGATTTCTCTTGATGTATATGGAAGATGAGAAGTTAAATTTAGTGAAAGTTAATCATGTGCAATATACTTTTGTCATGTCTTATATATATCAAACACATTTTATTACTCGAATTTGTCTCTTATTGTAATTGTAGCGCTTGTTTTTTCGGAATAAATAGTTAGTCCTGGATTGTTAGTTTCGAACAACCATATTTGGGATTCAACTCCCATTACTTCGTTCTAATTAATCTCTCCACACTTCCCACAACGCAAGTCTCGTACTGGGACTAAAAGTTTCTGCATACTATTTGGTTCTAAAGAAAATTCCCGAACGTGAGAACAAAAGGGAACAGATTGGACTATGAGTCCTACCTAATAGAGCCATGAGACAAAATTGCCTCCTTCGTGGTTAAGAGTAAGATGACGAGCACCATAACTCGGCGAGGGTAAACTGTGACTTTAGCAAATTTTTGTGTGTGAAAAGAAAATTTCAAGAAACCTTAGTGGCTAAAGTGTAGTTATGTAATTTTCTATTCGCACGGTGCACCGAGTGGCGGCGTATGCAATCATAAATAAAATTATATAAAAAGTTAAAATATTATTTGTTAAAAAATTATTAATTAATTATTTATTTAATAATATAGTCAATCAACTAATAAAACGGTTACAGAATGCTCTACACTTGTGATTATTCGCAATTCAATGATCCACCATTAAGTATTACATTAATTTTTATAATTTCTTCTTAAAATAAAAAAATATTAAAATAACATAAATTACTTTTATTTATAATATATGTATATGCTTACAAATTCATATAAAATTGAAAAGACCATAATGGGAATTTGCAAAATCATAAAAGAGGTAATAATCTTTATATATATCTACCCGAAAATCTATAAATATTTTAAAATATATATATTATTTATTATAAGCTTAAATTTTTTTTATAATTTTAATTTATACTATTAAATTAAATAAATAAAATAAAATAAATGTGCGCGTAGCTTATATTTGATTTGAAAGAGGGAAAAATGGAAATGAGAGAGAAATAAAGAGAGGGTGGTTGGGTTTATATAGAAATTTTCCGGGTAGAAACCGGGTCGGGTTTTGGGATCTGGAGCGGTACTAGCTGTGAGATTTTCTGAGATTCTCTACTTCCACGCGCCTCCGCGTTCGCAATTTTACTTTACATCCTGTCATGTTGACATCCATATTATTATTATTATTTTAATTTTAATTTTAATTTAAAATAATAATAATAACTTATTTGGTCTATTATTAGAATATTAAGTTTTTACAACACACATAATAAATAAATTCAACTGTTTTAAATTATTGGCTGCTCTCATATTCAACTCTAACTGAAATAGTAAACAATATGATAATTCAAAATATTACATTGCGGGCAGTTTAAAAAATTTATAAATTATTGTGTTTTTTATTTTTTTTTAAAATAACTAATTTTTGGGACAATTAAATAGTAGAAAGAGAGACTAACGGAGAAAGTGAGTAAATTGACTTTTTAAACCAAGTTTGAAAATTGTGTTTAATTATGTACAGTGCGTAAATATTTTTATGAGTATTGTATCAGTGTGATTTTATTGTATATTAGTTTTTATATTGATATTTGATTCCTTTTAAAATAGATTAATGTTAAGATAATTGCAACTACCGCGATGTATCATCTCGTATATTCGTCATTGGAGTTGTCATGTTTGCGTACAATATTCTTATTACACACGCGAGAATAGATAATTGAGATATCACACCAATAGTTTAAAATAATTCAACAGCGGAGAAGATAGATATGAATGCTCAAATTTGTACTCACACTACACTTTTCTAAAAAGCATTTCGATTTCTTTGTCAAAATCTGCGGATATAGAAATGTCAAATTTGTGTGTGTGTGTGTTTGTGTTTTTATAAAATTGATTTCTCAAATGAGATATATTCTAAAAAGAAATTCTCGAAGATTATACATCATCTTTTCATAGAAAACTATTTTTTGTCTTTTTATTTATATTTGTCACTCTGTTCTCTCCTAAATATAAATACATATAATGTATATATAATTATGTTATTTCATTATGTTTCAAGTTATATTGAGAAAGTTTGGTGTGTGTATTTTTAAAACTGATAGTATTATATATGATGGGAAAACAAAAATTCTATTTTCTAGAAAGTGCAAAAGTTGTGTTTATACCGTCATGACTTTGTGTTTTGAATCAGGATACTTAAGTCATAAGTAATCAAGTTTTGACGTGTCAATGACTAGACCGTGCTAAAAATAATCGTTCACCTACTAAGTTTTATTTGGTGCAAGAATTTATTAAGAAAAATTATAACTGAAAACAAAATATCTTTATAAGAATTCATGAATGCAATATCAATATTTTTTTTTTCCGTTTTATTTTTTTTATGAGAAATCATTACACCAATATTATGTGCTGATGTCATAAAATTTTCTTGGGAGTCTAATTTTCTTTTATGGAGGGACTAAAGGCAAAAAATAATTAAGCTAGATTATACGATATTTAGTGGTTTATCAAATTATAAGGATTATTGTAACTCTATCCCTACATGTACTCAATCAACATGGGTGGCAAGACTCTCCAAAATATTGCAAATATTTTTCTAGGAAGACAAGCATTGTTTGATGAATAATATTGCGTGTAGAGAGTGTTCATTTTAAAAATTACCGTCCCCGTTGCGTCACATTTAAGAGCTGGACACAAATATGAAAGTCATTAATAGGGTAATTAATAGGGTTGAAATTATAATCAATTAATAAATATAATTTTGTTTTTTAAAATGACATAATATGAAACGAAAAAAAAAAGTCATTTAATTTCAAAACCTATCTAGGTTTGGGAGGTTGAACATGCATATGTTTTTGGTGACAAATCCTTCTCTCTTTAGGGCATTCTCACCAGTCAATCTAAAGAAGTTTCTATCGTAAAAATTTAGAGACGGAGAAGAAAAAAAACTCCCAATAGGTTAACTAAAATATATGTAATAATTTTATTTTAATATATTTTATGTTGGAGATATGAATACTGGTGTGGTCTTTCTCTTAAAATGGTCTCTATTTTGCATTAAAGTCTCAATCCTAAAAATTTAGGAGGGCTTGAAATGGTATGACTGGTGGGAATGCCCTTATGGAAACGAAAAGGTTGTTGATGTATTTTATTTTGGTTTTTTAAGAAAAATAGGAACATAAAGGTAAAGGAAAGTTCAAAAATAAAGCTTTTTATAAGTTTGATTGCGAAGTTTCAACAACCAAATAGATCACTCCTCACCAATAAGCTCAAACATGAAGATTAGTGGACTAATTATATTTCCCGATATGAGGTTTGGAGATAAAAGATTTTTCATATTAGAAATAGTTTCCGAAAAATAAACAATTTATTAGGTATTTAGGTTGAACCGAATACCCTGTTAAGTATGATTAAAACATTAGAAGCAGGGCAATAGGTTGTAATAAAATCAATTCTTGGTTTCTTATTTGTTCCATATTATGATAAGAGTCATTTTATTATTCCTTTTATATTAGTGGCGGCCAAAAGGAGTGGAGGAGGGCCCTCTAACCTATAAATTTTCTCTTATACAAATTTCAAAACATTTTGAATACATATATATGTTGCACCTATGTTCCCAAACGAGAAATATTTATTTTGGTATATAAAATCATAAGGCACATTGTTACATGTAGCTACTCTCTCTGTTTCAAAATAAATATCATTTTAGAAAAAAAAAATTATTTCATATCAAGCATTGCTTTGATAAATTAAGAATGCATTTATTATATTTTTTTTTCAATTTTACGCATGATATTCTTACTAAATTTCCAATCACTTCATACAAATCAAGCATTGAATAAAGAGTATTTGGTTAAAATGTAATTTTTTTGAGCTAAAATTGAGACTATTTAATTATCTTCTTAATTTGTGTAAATGAATTTTAAACGATACTTATTTTGAAACCGAATGAGTAACAAACTATAAGATTTATTATAAATGAGATGATTTTCAAGAAGTCGGCCAAAATTCGCTGCAAATAGTAAGGAACATTCAATTCATGAAACAAAAACCATAAATTTTGTTTTGTTATGGAGTTTGGACATGTCTGCATTTCTTTGCAATTGCCTTTAAGAGGAAGTGTTGGCCATTTTTTCTATTTTTTGAAAGGCCAACTTGGTACATTCATGCCGACATTTTACTAAAGAGTCGACTGATCCTAGTCAATTTGTTTTTTTGCCAATTGCATATACATACATTGTATATATATTTCTATATTTTCTTATATTGTCATTAACTTTTGATAGTTTATATTTTCTCACCTACCTAAGAATTATTGATTTTTCATAGAGAGATCTCAAAATTAACGCGACAAAAATTTAATAAGTGATGGCAATCCAACTTTCACCCATTTAATAATTTGTTGTCAAATTGACATATATGGCCAATGAATTTTGTTACATATAGAGAGTAAGGTACAATCAGTGATATAATCGGCCAGTAAAATTTGTTACATATAGAGAATAAAGTACAATTAGTAACATAATTGGCCAGTAAAATTTGTTACATATGGAGAGTAAAATACAATCGGTGACATAACGTTACTTGTCGTACATAATTAAGTGAATTGACTTGTCGTTATACTTAACCGGGGCAATTTGGACGAATGTGCTAACACATGCCAATAAAGTTTGTTACATGCAGAGTAACATGCAAACGGTGATATTATGTTACTTGTCATGTATAATTATTTGAAATGATTTGTCCTTATATTTATTCGGTGCTATTTGTACGATTGTGCTCACATATGACAATAAAGTTCGCTGCAAGGAGAGTAAAGCGTGGTCCGTGACATTATATGCTACTTGTTGTCGTTCCTACGATGCATCATATACAACTTCCCTCACATAGACTATATAATTTAATTAGATGAAAACTCTTATCACGTAACAGTCTAACAAAATTAATTGCATCTCATCACGTCACTTAGAAATAATCGCTTCGTTGTTTAGTATTTATATTAGCTAAAATCAAATCATATTGACCAAAAATCACCACCAATTAAGGATAGTTTATACTATTCCTGATTTTCAAAATCTGTTTCCCAACTCTACTTTAAAAAATAATTATTAAAATGGATGCAATCTTAATCTCTATTAATAAACTTGAAAAGCGGATTTCAAAAATAGTGTAACGTGATAAAAATATTATTTACAGTAAAAGCCAGAAGTAGACACGCACTAATAATGCAATAATAAATTTTAAAGTTTTATAATTAATGATGGAAAAAATAGGAGAAAGTTTTTAAAACATTTACAAGACTGCTTCTACAAAAAATAAATAAATAATGTTTGTTAGAACTAAGCTAAAAAATTTGTGATAAAAAAAAAAAAAAAAAAAGGGCGAGTCCAAACTCGAGGGGAATAAATGAATTTTTGGCCGCAAAGTGAATGTTCTAATAATGAAAACTGCCAAAAACTAATTGGGACCCACAGGAGGATCTTGGAAAGCGGGAAGCGTACACGTGGAAATTGACCTTCCCACGCGCGTAGGACACCTGTGGTCTGG
Organism: Embelia ribes; assembly: GCA_001753735.1. Classification (NCBI taxonomy): domain Eukaryota; kingdom Viridiplantae; phylum Streptophyta; class Magnoliopsida; order Ericales; family Primulaceae; genus Embelia; species Embelia ribes. The sequence continues at coordinate 13,766 of MKEJ01058342.1, forward strand.
TCACCGCTGACGTGGCCACGTTTGGTGAGGGGCCCGCCACGTAGGTTCGGAGTCATGGTGCTTTCTGTGTACAGCTGGCAATGTTCGTCGGTGGAAGGTAGCGCTTAAACAGCAACTCCTTCCCCCCACCTGTTTGCAGTTAAGACCACTAACGGCCACCCTGATGCTGCCACGTGGGACCCGCTCAAAACAAAGACAAAGTTTCGTTATTAAATTTTTTAAAAATATTTAGTTAAATCCAATTCTTTTTCTCAAATTAAAAAAATAATTATTATTATTATATTACTTAAAAATTGGAACTAAAGGAACCCAATAAGGCTTAAATAAGTTGGGCAGCGCTAGCATCTATCTATTGCGACTCCATCAATTTATTATAAAAAATAATTTTAGAATTTGATATCAGATCCAAATAATTACAATAAAGTTATAACCAAATAAAATAACTATTATAAAATATAAAAGGAATAAAAGTAGGTTAACGGGTATACAATTAAAAAAATGACTTAGAATATAAGAGTAGTTTTGAAGAATTAAGATCTTATCACCAAGAAATTTAGAATTAACAAATTATATAGAAAATTCAATAGCAGATAAAACATATCCTAAACAATTAAACGTAATAATGTGACTCATAATCATAATTAATAAAAAAATAGACTTTATAAATAATATTAAGATAGTAGATTTAGAAGATAAAATTGAAAAAATACAAAAACCAAGAAAATAAACTAATACAAGTTTCAATTTTGAAAAAGAATTAAAAAATATTAACCAAGAATTAGGTAAACTCACACTAGAAAAACCACCAATAAAAACAAAGTTTAAAAGAAATTATATTTTTGGAACATCAAGATGAGTTTATCAAGAACATGTACAGAAATATCTAGAATGTTACGAGAAAGGGTTAATCAAAATTATAATTTCTTATATAGATTATTAAGACGAAATACAGATAATACAAATACGATATTCGAATATTTGGTAAACATAGAGAGAGATTTAGAATTATATAATAATGGACAATTTGATATTCTTAATCCAGTGAGATTATACCAAGTAGGAATACTCAATCTAAGCCCACAATTTCTTAGAATAAATAGAGAAGAAGTTGTTAGCGTAATACAAAAACCAATAATATTAAACATAGTCTCTTCGGAAACAAATAAAAATTTATTAAAAAATGACAGAAATTTGATACATTTAGGAATTATAGTGACATCATTAAAATGATTAACTAGGAAAAATTTAGGCACAAAAGTATTAATTACACTAATAGATACTAGATAGAGTAAGAATATTAAAAAAAACCTTAATAGCAAGTATAAAAGTAGATATATCTTATAATAAAGAAATATTTTATTGTAGCTCATACTTTATGATAACAGTAAATGATTTTGTAAAATATATCAAAATAAGTATACAAACTAAAGGATATGAATAATTTGTTTTAAGTATAGAAAACTAATTAGTAAATATAGGATTTTTAGAAAAATTAACTAATAATAGTACCACGAAATATAAAATAAACATAAATAGAATAATAGAAGACATGGCTTCAAAACGAATAAAACTCATAAGACTATTTTATATATATATATATACAAATACTGGAAAATAATTAGTCGAGTAGTAAAAAGCTTGAGTTCAACTCGTTCAATAAACAAATTTAAAATCAGACTCGTAATAGATAAATAGAATACGAGCCAAGCCTTAACGAGCTGCTTGTATGTGATTCTTGCAGCTCTAGGTATTTACACCACTAGATGAATAGTACAATTTGTCAATGAGCTCCCGTTAATGAGTTTCGATTGATTTGGGTTACATCCGACTAGTTTAATTCATAACACTATGTTACCTTTTCCGTCTATAAATAATTATTCATTTTTCTCATTTTCTAATATCCAAAATTAATCATTTGCAACTTTTTTGACATAATAAAATGGGTCATTTTATCAATATTAGCCCTTGTAGTTAACAAAGAAAAAATATATATATACACTTTTTGGGTTAAGTTTTTTAATTCTTATTAAAAATGATAAATATTATAAATAGAGAATAAAGTGATTTTATTTATTTGAAAGGTATACATAGAATGTGCTCTTATAAAGATAACGCAAATAATAAACAAATCAATAAATCAACATAAACAAATAAATATATCAAACTAATTGTACTAATCGCCTTTTCTTGTTCTCAAAGTTATCATTTATTGCTAATCAGTCATTTATCAACTATTTATTCTCCTAACACCCCTTCATATATTATTATTTCAATAGTTCCCATCAAGATGAGCATATAGAGACAAATGGAATGCCATCTTGCAATAATTCAACTAGAGTTCAACCATATATTTTTTTTAATTAAGTGCTCTCCTTCACGAATAAACTTCCCCTCGAAATGGAGCATGGAGAATTTAATGCCCATCTTGAAACCAAATTGATCATACAATCTCGGATTGCAACGTTTTTCTTTGTTTGTAATTTGTTCAATTTTGAAATTCGTGATAGAGTAGAACATTCAATGATTTCAATAATATGCTTAATGAATGAGAAGTATAGTCTGACTTCAAAATTTTATTTATAAATTTAGGAATGAAAATAACATCAAATAAGAAATTAATCTGTATGGCTACAGTAAATCGAATCAAACAGAATAATAAGAAATATGCCAACAGTAGATCGTGGTTGTAAATAGAAATAAGATGCCAAGAGTAGATTGTTCCCAGAGTTATCATTTATTGTTAATCAAATTTTCATAAACTTTTTATTCTCCTAACACTTGCTTCACATATTATTATCTTCAATAAAAATAATATAATATAAAGACATTTTTTGATCTCGCATAAAACATAGTCCATACTCAAATACGACCATTATTTGTGGACATTACATTGCAGCCTATTCTAATTTTAAAAGACACAATTGACTAAATTCAGATGAGCAATGGACCCCTGTTTATGCTATTTCGGTTGTCATGGCCGTTGTACCTAATAATATTATGAATACATCATAAAAATTGTGGTACTTTGTTGTGAGTAAGCGACAACTAATGATAGCACAACCTGCAATGAACACAAACTACGACCACTCATTCTACAACCATTTAATCTTTTTCCTTCGAAGTATATATATATATATATATATATATTTATATATATATTTATTTATAAACAAAGTGACAATTTTGGCTACCAAAGTAGGGTGTATTAGAGTATACCTATGTTTATGATTGATAAAATGTGATTGATGACACAAGGTACTAGCTAGTAAATATTGTTGCAGTACAATGTCAAAAAACCTACTGATTTTGTAATAATTACAACAATAGGTGCATTAACCCAAAAATAATTGGATAGATACACCAAAGGACTTTTCAAAAAGTGTTAGTTTATTTTTCTCTTTTATTCTAGTATAAATGAGCCTCTTGGAAAGAAAGTCCTCTCTATATAAGAGTTTTTTTTTTTTCAAAAATACAAGAAAAATAATTATTATATAAAAAAAAAAAAACAAAGAGAAACGAGCATAAGAACTTTGAGTGATCATTTGATTTAATTAAAATTTTATTTTTAAATTTTTTATTTTCATAAAATATTTGGATTATATTTTATTTCTTTAAGAAAAAATTCAAAATTAATGAATTTGAAACCTTACGTGATGAGTCATTTGAGAATGCACCCCAAGTTGGATCAATGTAAGGTAAGAAAAAAATTTATACATACTTATATTTCTCACCATCCGTAAGCTTCACACTTTCATTCATTTTATCTAAATGAGTCTTACCAATTCGTGCCTTTGAAGTTTGAAGTGTATGAATCATCATAATCATCTTCTTATTACTCATCACATATTAGAGCCGAATTCCAATCAACTTGTGATTTTTCCAAAAAAATATTTGAACCCTTAAATATTTTTTTTATCATATTCACACTCAAAATCACACATCTGACTCGTCGTACTACAAGGGCTCATATTCGGAATTACGAACGGACTTATCATATTCCAAAGGTTCATCCTTGGAATCACAATTGCACTTGTCGTAATATAGAGGCTCACAGTGACGCAAACACTATTCAAATTGTTTAAGTTTCCTTTTAATGTCTTCCAACTCGTAATGTCGCAAGGGTTATTTAAGATGATGGATTAGTCTCATCAATTCATGTTTTTCTATATCACGGACATTCCAGAAGAGTTGGGGAATTGTCTCGACTTTTATCCTACGACAATATTGCATTGTCATCGACCAAAGGTCTGATACCAAACTGACACCACAAAAATGGGAGGTCGAATGGATGAAGAAAAGAGATGTGAGGGTACACTCGAAATATGTGGAAATCCACCAAAAGACACAAGAATGGGTAGAAACTTGCTACTTAATTGAATCCACAAAATAGATAAGAGTTGGGACATGCATAACTCACCACCAACGAAATCTACTGAAAGATAAAGAGTTAATTGACAAAAAGCATAAGCCAATTAATTTTTATAATCTCACAATATTCTAATTCTCTATATTACAAGCACATGCCCCTCTTTATACTAGTATTGGAACATCCCTCCAATAATAGGAATAAGTGTATGGGAAATTCAACCCAGTTCTAGACTATTCTCATCGTTGATAATATAAAATTGACCCCACTCAATATATAGATTCCTAGAAAATAATAATATATTTTGAATTATCAAAACCCAATAAATTATCCCAAAATATGTATTTCCCATATGCATAGATAGTACTGTATCACTTTACGAGATTGACCATAAATTCTTAAAGAAAAATCTAAACCAGTATCCTTTTTTTTTTTTTGGAACTCTAAATTCACAGAGCTTTCCAGAAACATATTATTCAATCATTTTTGATTCACCGAATACAACAGAAAATTCAAATAAAGAACACTTAAATTTTGTGTCTTTCAAAATCTTCTCAAAATTCATACTCTTTTTGTTGCAATCGCACCCCGAATCTCGTAAAACCCGAGATCTCTATCCTATTCCCTTTTTAAAAAAAAAAAACGAAAAATAAATATAATTTTAAAGAAAGAAATAGATTGGAAATCTACCCCTACTTCGCTTCCTTCTACTTCACATTATATAATATATATTCATCCTTACTCAGAGTACACAAAGTCATAAATT
>MKEJ01058343.1:0-21828 GCA_001753735.1 Embelia ribes
AAATGTGAGACCAGTGGCCATATTCCTCAAACATTGTCTATTATCTCTAAAAATGATCATGCATCACTTTCACATTTAAAAAATTTGCGAAATTTTCTCCCGAAAACTAAAATCGCATTTATTTTAACTTTATATAATTATAGATTGCATGCTTAGTATTTATCTTCCATTTTTGAGAAATAAAAATGTGAATGATGATAAATTGTACCTGAAAGTTTGTGAAAACCATGCTAAAACCAGTCCCAAGCTCTCGGAATAGCATGTAAAAGCTCGTATTTGAGCGAAAACAAGTCCCGAGCCTTGATTCTCTCTCTAGTTGTTGCTAATTTAGCAAGAAAGTGACAAAACTTTTATTTGGGGCATTACGTGTATGTGCCATTATGTGTGTGTGTGTATAAAATAAGTGCAGGTGCCTTATATGTGTGTATCTTTCTATATATCACAAATGGAAAATATAGGTGTCACAACATTTTAATTGTTGTATGGTAGCTACCATTCAAATAGTACATCCACACCGTTTAAATGGCACCTCAAAAATTTTTAAATATGAATTAAACCTAAAAATATGATATTTAAAATAATTATATATGTATACTCCCTTATTTAAAATAATAACAATACTCGGATTGTTATAGCGCTATTGTAATTTATAAACGATTAAATAATTTATGATTCTATTCTAAATATATATTTTTAATTACAAAAAATGAATATATATTTTATAATAAAGTACTTATAGTAATATTATAGATAGCACCGTAGGTATCAAAAAATTAATAAGTATGATTTATTTTTTATTTCGCAAGTTTTTTAGTAAGTAGGAAATTACTCGGAAATGAGTTTTCCGGTATGATTGTATGAAATTAAATTTTTTTTATTGGATTTGGTTATTATGGGAAAATTAATTTTTATATCTAACCAAGCTCTGATAACCACTATTGAAACAAAAATAAATTATTAACTTTAATTTTTTTGGTCCTGCTGAAGTTCATTAATAAACAATCAAACTAATTATTTGTTCTATTTAAACTTTTGGGTATTTTATGTTTGACTCTGATTAATAATTGGGAATCTAGGAAAGGAGTACCAAATATTGAGATGAAGAGATCCATTCATTTTATTCACTTTATTTTGTTCCTTTATTTTTGTTTATCACAATTTTATAGGAAGATTACTAAGTAAGGAGTATCAAATTAAAGTAAATATGAAAATATGTAAATAAAATAAGGAATTCAGAAAGCAACGTATTTGGTTATAAATTTTATGAAAAATGACATACTTAAAAAGATTTTTTCAAATATTAAGAATCTTAGGCTTTCAAATTAATTGATGTTAGAAGTACGAACGGTCGTGAAAGATTACTTTAGACCTAAATGAACTATAAATGGGTCACTTCCTATAAATAATTTTCTAACTATTACTTCTGGAGATCAATAACGTCAAATATTCAATGATGTTTAAAAGAAGCCTGAAAATTTATTAAAATTTAAAAGAATCTTAGTCTCTATCTTTTTCTGGGATTTGGTCTAACAAGTTTCAAATTTTAAGAATACTCAAAACTCTAAAATTATATCCGTTTCCACGCTCTTGTTTTGTTTTGTTTTGTTCTCGCTGATGAAGGCTTTCGTCACCATTCCGACGTATCAACTCCTCTGCCTCCCGCCATCATCCTTTCCTCTTATTCTGTTTATGGATTCCAGAGTGGCAGCGCATGATTATTATTGACAAAAATGTTTCGGATTTTCTTCGAACAATTTCTGTTGATAGACATTTCTAAAGGATCTGAAAGGGATTTTGGATTGGAGAGTGGACAAGATGATGTTGATTTTGATTTTAATTTTTGTATTAAAAAAAAATGTAAACAAGTTTATATTTTTATTTTCCACATAAAAATAAAACTGGAGGGGAAAAACCACAACAAAAAAACATAAAAAAAAAAAAACTAAAATCACCTTTTTGTTTAAAATTTCCTATTTTTGGAAACTACATAAAGTTGATAAATTTGTTCACAAGGTAAAAAAAAGGAATCCATATAAAATGTACGTGGCTCAGTCACCGATTCGGAAAGCGTGAGCAGGAAAGCGCCGTGCTTATAGTTCAAAAAATAGTAAGAACATGAGCAAAAGCGAGAGCAAGAATTAGGAGCGGGAGTGTCCTATATATACGAAGGATTTGGTGACTGCATAATTATCATTTTTTCCTAGAAAAATAATGTGGATAGCATTTTATCCTTGCCTGAAAATATTAACCACTGATGTATTACAAAAAATTGTTATTTTAGATTATATTATATTTAATGTATTGAAATAAATTTCTAAACATTGCATGGGTAAATTTTTTGGATTTGTGTTTTTGACATTCACCGGCAATACTAATTTCCCAAAAGACTTTTGCCTTCACCAGTCATTATTGAATTGTGTCAGATAGAGTCAAAACCTTATGCACAATATTATTATTTTTATATATCCTATCTTATCATGTGTTCTTGAGAGCTTAGAATCAACAATTTAAAAATGTTTGGTATATTTTTCCTTCTAAAATTATAATTCGTCTCAACAATTTATCGTAAAAGTCATCATATCTAAAATTATAATTTAATAAATCTTAAACTGTTCATTTTTTTATTAAAAGATAATACATCTTTAGAGATTTAGTTAATGATTATCATTATATATTTAAATGGATTATAATAATACAAAACATATTTTTAAAAATTAATACTACTATATCTTTAGGTATTTATAATAGTGATTATTAAATTAATAAAAAATATATTTAAATAGATTACAATGGTATGAAACATATTCAATACTCTTACTCTCAATATATTATCTTCAATATATATTTGAAACTTGTTAACTATTATGTAATCCAACTCTCAGTTTTTTTGTAAAAACCCTTACTTATTGGGAGAGTTTTAAATGATTTAGATACTTGTATAAAGAATTGAAGATATTTTATAAGCACAAAATTTTCAAATCTAATATTACTTTCTAAGATTAATTTTTGAAATCTTAAGTAATTATATTTTATACATTTATATAACCAACATCAATTATTGAGACAATTCATACTGTTAAAATGCATAAGTACGAAGCATTCTTATTCTATCTTCAAGTGATTAATTTATCTAGATAAGTTTTTATCATATCTTCAAATAAAAGCAAAAATTGTTGCTAAGGTCCAACTCGATTAAAAATACACACATCACACAACCTTAATAGATATTTTGATCTCAATTTTATTTATGTAAATATATATGATACTTTATTCATATATATGCTAATTACATATTAAAATGTTGTTTACAATAAAATTTGTTTTATAGTATATTTCAACGATAAAGGATCCTCTTATATGAAAGAAAAAAAAAAGTTATGATGCCTTCTATATGCACAATATAATTTGAGTAATTTTTTTATTTTATTTTATGTATAATTAATGAAAATTGCTATATGATAGTAAAAAATTATATGATTATTTATTTTCATGTCAGTTATTTACGTTGGTTTTGTATCTCATTCGATAATAATTATAAATTTTTTATTTTTAATAAATATTCGTAATAATTTCTTAAATTTATTCTTATGTAATTATATAATATTTTTGTTAAATAGAAACTTCATAAATTTACATGCAAAATACGCGAGTGCCAGCTAATATTCAATAAAACTGTTAGATGGCTTGTAAAATTGTATTGTTATTTGAGATTTGAACTTAAACCTTTGCAATCCAAGGGCATTCTGGGTAAATTATGATAACTACTATTGGGACCCTTAGAACATTTCCAGAAGTGTCTCTATGTTTTTATGTTTCTATGTTTTTAGTCACTAAATTCGGGTACAAAGCTATGATGACCCATTAAACAGTGAATGCCCACGTAAGAAGGGTTATTTTCAGTCTCTAGAAAATAAAATATTAAAATTAATTCAAAACATTTAGAATTTTGGGATGTTCATAAATTCAAATTGAGAACTTTAGAAATCAGGGGTAATCCTTCTTGGAAACCCTAACTAAAATTGAAATTGAGAACCGTAGAAATTGGGGGGAAATCTCTTATATAAAATTGATACTCATAAAAGCTTTAAATAGAAATTGGGCATGATTATCAAATCAAATCAAACAAAACCAAACCAAACAAAGAACTAAAAGCATTAGCATCATTCCCTAAATTACCTTCTTTTCCTATTTTGGATAATCAAAAGCTAGAGAATATTACTTTTTAACTCTACATCGTATTATTTAGCACTTTCCTAAAATGGAAAATTTCTAGAATGGTTATCAAAATCTAATTACTATTCATTTATTAAACATATAAAATTAATATATTCCCTCTCATATCTTATCATTTTAGTATTATATTTAAAAAATTAATTTATTCTCCCTGCACTTAATCAATTATTATTAATCAAAAATAAAAATATAATATAAGTATTTAAAATTATTAAATAACAATTATGAATTAAAAATTAATTTAATATTTAAAAATAATTATTGAGCTTCAAATTACTATATAGAGGTGTGCATAATTTCATACCTAGCATAAGCCTTATTTGAGTCAATATGTGAGTCAAAGAAGAACTGCCCTTTATCATAGCTTCGCACGCCATTAAAAACGGGTCATCTCGACTTTATACAACTTTATGAGAAGTGTATTATGCTAAACCATCAATCTACACGATTCTATAGCACACAACCAATACTATTTTTTTAATATATTAATCATATAAGATAAATAAATTATGCATATATGATCCTTACATGAACTAAAATAAAAGAACTTTAATTAAAACACAATTTTATTAAAGGGGGAATAGTAAACTTACAAGATCTCAGCCGACGGTTGAGATTACACACATAAGATAAGGAGAGAAAGGGTATTGAAAGGTTAGGGGAGATATTATAATAGAGAGAGAGAGTCTGAAAGAAAAAGTTTATGTAAAACAAACTGAAACACACATATGAATACAAAAATGTCAGGCAGGATACTAAAAATCAGTTGACCACACAGTACCAGTTGTTGCTAACCGAATAGTGAAAAGCTTCAATAATTGTAGATACAATTGATAAGCTTCTTCATAATGCGTCATCCATGACGTTTTCTGCTAATAAAGATAAATCTTGTCCACATTTTTTTTTCCTTTATTTTTTTATACTTTTTAATTAATATGTCTGAAAATTCCAATAATCTTCTATTCAGGCATCATCATCTTTTTCTTTAGGGTCCTGAGATTCTCCTACTAAAATAGAAGTTTTTGCTGAATGCAGGGAAGAATCATCTTTTTCTGATAAACTTTATTGAACTTCAAGAAATTGAGTTTTCATATAGTCTATACATCGTACCATTAGTTCTAGTTCTGAAAATTTTGGGTCTTGCTTTCTTAATTGATCTCTTAAAATAGCAAATGGATTTTCAGTGAGCTTAGTCTTCAGTTTAGAGGCAATCATAGCCTTGGCGTGTTGATTTATAACTTCTTTAATTTTTTTATGATTTGAGTCCAGACCTTTCCACCATTTAAAATAAAATGTCCTTTTTAAACAAGGTCTATCTTTCCTGGTTTGGTCACAGATAAAATCCCATTTCCAGATCTAAGGGATACTGAATAAAATGAAGAATCTGGTTGTAATTCTTGTCATGGGATAATTTGAATTTCCTAGTAAGTTTAGGAATGTTGATATCCATGTGTCACAAGCATGACGAATTGGTTATGGTAAAATGTCCAAATTGGGCCCAAAAGTATCCCACCAAATATAAAACCATGTGGGAAGAGGTAGTTGATTATTTGGATAACATCTTGGTTGATTTTAATAAACCAAGAATGACTATGAATCAGTTTCTGGTAATAGAAGGTATTATAAAAGGCTTTTTGATAATTCTAATAGTTGTATTTCTGATCTTTTAAAGAAATAAGGGATTTTTGCTGATTTAAAAAAAGACCCCATTATATTGGCCTGATAACATTTTTTATATGGACCTTATTGTATTTCATTGGGCTATTGGTTCTGTTTTCGTCCACCTTGTAATAGGTGAATTCTTCTAAAGCTGAATCTATAAGCATTTATTCAAATACATATCCATAAATATTCTGATGTAGTAAATAAACCTGATGTTGGAGGTATATTTCTTTGATTGCCTAAGGATCAGATAATATAGTGGTATCATTATCCTCAATATAGAGAACCACTTCTTCTAATATTTTATTTTGAATATAGGATTCTGATTCATTAGTTAATAAAATGTCCTTAGTGGAGGGACTAGATATTGATGAGGAGGCATTGGCGCTAAATATTAATTTTTTATTTGGGGTGATCCACCCACTACTTCCAATTTCTGGAAAATTATACTGATAATTCTGCTTACCTTGACCACGGCCTCTGCCCTGTCCTTGGCCTGACTACATGTATTTCTGTAAATAAAACAAATACATTAGATACTGAAAGTGGATGATTAACACATCAAATTCTGATAGGTTGTGTTAAGACTTTTCATTACAGATTTGACATTACCGATAGTAGTGTCAATGATATACATTTGGTAATTTAAGGCATTAATAATTCAACTATCCTCATCCTCTATTGCCATATGGAGTCCAATAAGGGTGTCATGCTTATCTTTGAGAAGATGTTGAAATTCATGCTGAAGTAAAAGATAATCACGTTTAATTATTCTTTTAGCATACATGACTTTAATACATAAGATTTTCATAAGCTCTCCTGATAATGCTGATAGTCCTGTTGACAACACGAATGTGGAGTTCAATAATATTCAACTGGTCCATACCAGCTTCAGCACCAACCCAATTTTTTACAAGAATAAAATTTTCAATATTGTCTAAAAGCTCTATTTTTTCATTCAAAAGCTGCTGCAACTGATTTTGGAAATTCTGATAGTCACGACGAAAAATCCTTTGAGCATACATTTTTAATATCCTTATAAAAATTCTCTAGTAAAAAAATCAATGAGAGAATTATTTTTTCCTTTAATATGCTCAATAGTAAAATCAAATGCTGAAAGTTGGCTTGCCAATTTGCAAAAATTTGTTTATGAGATAAATTCTTAACATCTTTATCAAAAACTTGTTTAGCCGCTGAACAATTGACTCTTATAATAAAATGTTGATTTAAGAGATCATACTGAAATTTAAGAACACATTTTACAATTGAAAAGCATTCTTTTTTAATAGTATGATAATTTAAAAGAGCATTTTTCCAAGCTTCTGAAGTAAAATGAATTGATTATTCTTTATTACTGTGAGGTTTAATTTATTTGAGAATACCCTCATAGCCTTCATTAGAGGATCAGTTTCAACAATTTTATTCCAACTAGGATTAGAAATAGAAAGACAATGTAATTGTTTAGCTTTAAACTTAATTTTTTGAACAGCTCTGGTATGTTATTCAGACCAAGGAGTTTCATAAAGAATTTTTGAATCAATAATTAAATTCTGATAATAATCTAATATATAATTTAAACAACCCAAAAATCTTTGGAACTGGGTTTTGTCTTTAATTTCATACAAAAATTTATTAGCAAATTTAATACTCCTGTCAATAGAAATAATAGTGCAATTATGAATATTGTGGCCTAAAAATTTAACTTTAGTTTGAAATAATTTCCTTTTCGGTGCAGAAATTACCAAACCATTTTTAATAATAATATTTTTAAATATATTTAAATGTTTTATGTGTTGATCACTAGAAGTAGTATAGATAAGCACATCATCAATATAATAGATAATAAATTCAGAATAAGGATTAAAAATATCATTCATAATATTTTGAAATTCTGAAAGGACATTTTTTAAGCCAAAAGGCATAACATTCCATTCATAGTGCCCAAATGGTACAGTAAAAGCAGTTTTTTACCTATCATTTTCATGAATTTGAATTTGTCAATATCCTAATTTTAAATCAAAATTTGAAAATATAATAGAATCCATCTAATAGATATTTTTTATTAGGAATTGAATATCTAATCCATTTTAAAACATTATTCAAAGATTTGTAATTAATACCAAGCCTGAGAGCTGCTCGCTCTTTTTTCTGTATTTTGTTTACATAAAATGTTGTACAGTTCCATGAAGATGAGTTTTTTTTTATTAATTTCTTTTGTAAAAGGCTTCTAATTTCTCTTTTACATAATTCTAAATATTATTTTTTCATTTGTGCAGGTCTGACTTTAGTAGGAATATTTTTTCTCAGAGAAACCTGCTTCATGCGAAAGGGAAATAATATGCTTTTTTCTATTCCAAAAAGCATTAGGAATATCACTATATATAGTAGTTTGAAATTCTATCTCAAAATATTTCATTTTTTGTTGTAAAGACGGATGTTGTTCAATGCTTAAAAAAATAATTTCATTTTGTAAGAAATTCAATTGTTTTTCCTTAAAAGGAAGCAAATATAAATGTTTAGTATAAGGTTCATAAATAAATTTGAATATAATATCCTGATTTTTAATATTAGCATGAATCCCTATAAGATCTATTTTTGTGATAGGTATAAGCATGCACAAAAATGGAGTTCCTAAAACAACATGCTGAGACATTTTTCTGATAAGAAGAAATACAATGTTCAAACAAATACCATTATTGCAGATATAAACATTTGTCAATTTATACTTAACAATCATTTTAGTGCCAATAGTACTAGTTAAAGTTTGAGTAGTTTTTTCAAAATATTCAGAAGTTATTAATCTTTTCTGAATGCAATTCATATTTGCCCCACTATCAACAAGGGCAGCAATATCTTTTAAAACAAAAGTATTATTAATAACCAAAGTAATTTTTATATACCATTTCTGATTAGAAAATTTATTGACAAGGTGTAAGTAGCCTTCTCCTCCTAGGTCTTCTAAGTTATTCAGATTATTAGAAGAATTAGGATCCTTAAGAGAATGGGTATCCAGATTTCTAATATTTGATAATTCTAAGCCTTGTTGGTACTGCTGATGTTTTAAGGCTTTAATTTCAATTTTTAATAAATTTACGTCATGTCTAAGGGATTTTCTGAAATGGTAGATTTGGGCTGAGGTTGGGTAAACCTCTCCAAGATTTCCTTTAGATCATAATTATTAGGTTGGCTGATATTGGGCCTATCCTGATCGGCTTTAGCCTGTGTTAAACAAACTTCATAAAGTTGTAGCCTTAACTCTGGGTCAGGCATTTGTTCAATAGCATATATAATAGTCTGTCGGTTTGTAGTAAGAACATTAATGCTAGGTCCAGAATTGTCTATACTTAAGCCATTCGTTTCAACAATGGCTTTTTAGTAATTATTATCTGAATTCATATTGCAACAATCTTTGCCACAACTATTATTAGGAGCTTGTGATTTAGTAGATGAATTAGAGTCAGAACTATAGCTATACCCGGAATCAAAGATTAAATCTAATTCGTTTTCAGATTTTGAAGAAGGATTCAAAAACAAATTAGATAATTGTTGTTTTAGATAGTCACCAACCTGTAATTCATAATTTTTTTGTTGAGTTCTGCATTTACTAGCATGATGGCCAAATTTGTCACAGTTATAACATTTAATAGACTCTATGTCCTTTTTTCTAAAAAAATATTTTTTCTTTTTCTTATTTTTATTTTTAAATATTTTTTCTCGTTGAGAAGATGGAAAGTATTTCTTCCTTTTTCTAGACTTATGAAAATATTTTTTCTATACTTATGAGTTTTATGAGAAATAGGAATTTTTTCATTACAAGCAAATTGATCACTAAAATCTCCTATTTCAAATTTTCTTGAAATATGCTCTTTATCCATTTGAGCTTTTAATTTCAAATCATTACAAAAGGATAATTCTTATTGAGTAATTGTAGAAATTAATTGGCCGTGAGTATAATTACCATAAGAAATAGTTAAATTTTGTTATTTTTCTTGGAGTTTTCTCCTTACTTTTTCTGCAAAGAATTTTAGCAAGCCATTAATAAATTTGGTTTTCCAATGTTTACTATTAGCGTCATTGTGCCACATAACTTTCATAAAAAAAATACATCTTCATACTATTTAAAATGGGATAAAGTTGAACATTTAAGGTTTTTTAATAATTCTCTACCTTTGTCACCATTTACAGATCCTTCGCCAATGAAGTGAAATATAATAGCTTGTATTAAGGTATAAACAACATCTTTTACTGTAGTTTGAGTTCTGGTATTGGGTTCAATCTTAATTTTCATAGCACCAATTATTTCTTCTCTTTGTTGGATGGATAAAGTATTATCCCACCAACCTTTGAGAATACGAGTAAATCTATTGGAAATAAAGATTGCAATTTGAGAGTCTAAATTACCATTTACTCTGGCTACAGATGCATACATAAGCATTTCATGCATAGTTTGGAAAATCTGATATTCAGTTTTGTCATCAATATTCCAAGAATAAATAGATTTTTCTGAGTATTCAGATTGTGTATGCATATAATAATCCTCATATAAAATATCTTGAGGAGTAGGTCTAGGATGATAATACCTTCTAAGAGGCATGGTAGTCATACGAGTGCTCTTTTTATTAGTAAAATAAATTTTATTGATAGAATCATTCTGCTCAAGCATATTTTCAATATGGTCAATATGAGCCAAACTTTCAATTTCAGCATTTAAAACATTAACAGATGAGGTGTCAATTTTTAAATCTTTTAATTTATTGGCTAGGGAATAAATAAAATCCTCAACCTTTTTCTGTTGGAATAATTTAAAAGAGGTCACTTGCATAGGTGGTTTTAAATTGGTTTCTTTAATAGGAGAAGAAGACGGAATAGTTTTTTGATTAAATTTTAAAATACTTTATTCAATTTTTTTTTAAATCTCCTTGACATTTTGAACAGTGTCCTCAATTATGGTTAATTGATTTCCTATGGTTTGGAGGTGCAAATTAGAACAATTGTTTAGTTTTTGCAAGTATTGAATATTCTGAACTTTTAAAAATTCACCTTTGTTCTCTTCTATTGGATTAATATAAGCAGTAATTTGTAATATTAAACCATTAGTAGAAGTAGGTAATAATTCCATGGGTGCAGTTGGAAGATGTATAGATTCATAATTTTTTCCATCTTTGCCTTCCCATGTTTAATAAAAATTTTCTAAAATATTTAATTCTGATGAAGGTAAAATATGCAAATTCATAATACTTTTCAACAAAAGGAATAACTTTATGATGATAATCTAAGTGATAGTAAAACTGATTTTTTAATCATTCTTTCTGAATTGGAGTATGATAAGCAAAATACCAATTTCTAAACTCCTTATACTTATCCTGCATAAATTCCTGATTAATAGATTTTCTGAGATTACTTTTCTGGTATAAAATCCATTNNNNGTCAGGCACCCTAATCCCTCTAAAAATGGTTTCAGAATTAGACCTAGACTCTATAGGCTCAGATCTAGAATTAATTATAGAGTCTACAGAGTTTCTAAAAGTACTGGGATACTGAACATGGTATGGTAAAGTAGATGAAGAAGAAACATTAGAATTACTTCTGATTAATCTTGGTTTTTGAAAACTAAGATAAATATCTCAATCTTTTTGTAAATAATATTATTAACATTATGATGTGATATAGGAAGTGGAGGTACAACTTGGGTAATTACCCATTGTTCAGGAAGGTAATATTATTCTATTGAATTTTTATAGGTACAGATATATTAGTGGAATAAATATTATATTCAAAAAATACATTTTCTCTTGTAGGACTTTTCTTTTTAACATAAGGAGAATAAGTAGTTAAAACTTAATTTAAAATCATTAAATAACAATTATGAATTTAAATTTAATTTAATATTTAAAAATAATTATTGAGCTTCAAATTACTAAATATGACATATAAGCTAAAACTTAATTTAATATAAAATAATTATAATATTTAAAATTAAATAATTATAATTTTTTTTAGTATTTATGAAAAATATTATTTTTAAAATTATTTAATAAACATATAATTTAATTTTAATTTTAATATTTAAAGTACATATTTATTAAAAATTAAAATTAAATTTATATTAAAATTGTTTAATATTTAATTCTATGGAATATTAGTTCTTTATTAATAATTCTATTTATATTTATTTCATTTATTTAATAAATTTTTGTAGAATTTTTTATTTATATTTTTTTCTGTCTCATCACTTTTGCTCCCCTTTTTCGTCCTTTACTTAAAGAAATATTCTAATTATATTTTTTTTATTTATATAATGAATTAATAGATTAAATCAAAATTATAATTGTAAATTTAAAGCTAAGAAATAATAATATTTTTTATTAAAATATAATTAAATAATTAATATTTTTCAATTAAATATATTGGTATGTGTAGAATTTTAAGTAAGTAATGGTT
The DNA here is from genome assembly GCA_001753735.1 of Embelia ribes. Classification (NCBI taxonomy): domain Eukaryota; kingdom Viridiplantae; phylum Streptophyta; class Magnoliopsida; order Ericales; family Primulaceae; genus Embelia; species Embelia ribes. The sequence continues at coordinate 12,337 of MKEJ01058343.1, forward strand.
AAAGAAAAATTGATATTTTAATATAATAGAAAATGTTATAGACAACCTGGTATAGAGGGGAAAAAATAGATCATCATTATCATCATCTAAGTCTTGAAAATTTCAATAAATCAGGATATACTAAATTGAGAAAAAAATATATGTTATGTAAAATAAAAATAGAGTTCGTTTTTTCTGTATTTTAATAAATTTGATGGAAATACTCTAAGTCTAGGTAGTTTAATTGTCTAGTTCCATCATATCGCAACTTCTTATATGCTCAAATACTTATAAGACCCGCCATTTTAGTCGAGATGAGGTCAAGCTAATTGGAACTAGTTATGTTTTTTTGTCGCCCGGTATGATCCAACGTTTTTTAATATACAGAGGGCCTTTTGCTGGGATGGTAGAATTGTTCAAAGCCTTAACAGGACCCAAATACAACGGCGAATATCTGCATAAGCTCGTAAAGTGCTTATTAGGAGATACGAGGTTGCACCAAAGTCTCACTGGCGTCGTTATTCCTACTTTCGATATCGAACTTCTTCAGCCAACTATTTTCAGCTCGTACGAGGTCTCTCTCTCTCACTCACTCGCATTCTAGATGTCGGGTTTCTTGAATCCACAAGATTGTTAGTGGTAAAATTGTAAGATAAAAGGAAATTGATTTTAACAATGAATTCTAGTGAAAATGGATTATATTTCAATTAAACAAGACTAACCATATCATGATATTACTAATTTCGACATGTAGGCGCAAAGTAGACCTCTCATGGATGCGCGATTATCGGACATTTGCATCGGTACTTCTGCTGCTCCAACTTATCTTCCAGCTTATTGTTTCAAAACGAACGACGGACAAGGAAATGAAAGAAAATTTAACCTAATTGATGGCGGTGTTGCAGCCAATAACCCGGTAAAATAAATATCACATATGAGATTTTGCTTTTTTTACTGCATACCTGTGACTTTTTATTTTTGTTTTACTCATGTGCATAAAAAATGAAAGAAATAAATAAAGTTGGCATGTAAGAATACGTAGATAGGGATACGATCAGGAGACAAAAGTTTTTACTTTGTTGTTTCCTATAATAATATAAAAGCACTTCATAAGATGGATTTTTGTTTTATTTCAGGGTAAATCTTATGCAATTGAGATTTAACATTAAATTCAAAATATAGGGGTGCTTTCGTCCATAATACTCTAAAATACACTTCAAATATTGATTTTCTAAATGAACTTTTCTCCAATGAATCTCATTCCAACGTGACTTAAAACTTGTTTGGGTGCAACTTATAAACTCTAATTTCTTATGACCTTTTTTTTTTTCCCTTAAAAGCTGGACAGCGTTTGGCTGAGCGTATTTGCTGTTTTAGCTTAAATAAATTTGATACATCAAGTTTTTTTCCAGTAAAAATAAGCTAGCTTATTTGTTTAAAAGCTACAACCAATCTAACCTTTAGGCTCAACATTTACTTGTGAAGAAGAAATTGAATGTGATTATCATAAAAAAAATGCATGGTAACGAAGTTCCAGAGTCCATAAAACTAATTTTCATCTACGAGATTACTAAAACTAGACTGTTATGAAAAACATTCCTCCAAATCATATCCTAATTATTTTGTGCAAGTACCTGAAATCCTGAACGAAACAAAATAAACCTTACATTGTCGTTTATTCCATGAAAATACAGATTCAAATTAGTAAAATATATTTTCCCTCTTTCTCTTTGGTCGCAGACCTTGGTCGCCATCAGCGAAGCGACAAAGCAAGTGTTCAAAGAAAATACCGATTTTTCTCCAGGCAATCCACTAGACTACACGCGTTTTCTTGTAATTTCGTTAGGGACAGGCTCGGCCAAGATTACGAAAAAGTATACAGCTAAAGCGGCTGCCAAGTGGGGCGTCATGGGGTGGTTGTATAATGACGGTTATACCCCTCTGGTTGATATCGTAAATCAGGCGACTGCCGATATGGTTGATTATCACCTTTCTGTGGCCTTTGAAGCCTTTCAGTCAAGCAAGAATTACCTTAGAATTCAAGTAAGATAGTTTTTATTTTATTCTTTATTCTTAAGGTTAATTTCAGAAACGGTCACCATAGTTTTAATTAAAGTTCAGTTTGGCCTCTATGTTTTGAATTGCAACAATAAAATTTCACAAATTTTGAAGAAGTAAAACAGTGGGTCCATGTTATAGACGAAAAGTCATCCCAAAGATGAAAATCTATCAATGAGTGAATTTTTTTTTTTATAGAGTAAAGTGGCATTTCTTTTATCACTTACATTGGTATCAACTCCTACAATAATCACCATTTTGGAATTAGAGAAATACTATGGAAGGGACCCAAACTATAATTACCTTTTTAAGTTTTTCAAATTTTGGGCTTTCAAATGAAACTACAAGGACCAAATAGAATTTGGTCTAAACTATTGAGACTATTTGTACAACTCACCCTTATTCTTACTAATTATTTATTTCTTCTATTTATTAGTGAATAATTAAATCCTGTGAGGATAATTCCTTTGGTGAAAATGGTGAGCCAACTTTCTCTTCTTGACTTTGTGATTATTTAGTGAGACAAGAATGAGTTTGCTTATAAGAATTAGGGGGGGAAAAAAAGACTAGTGACTGTGATGTCTTAGCTACCTAAATATGTATTAAAAAAAGGTTGTTGGAAATTCCAACTGACAATCCAGGTGTTCGAATAAGAACCTTGGTCGTGGTCTTTTTTTAATGCCACAACATTTCATTTTCATTTTTTGACCATCCATTTTTTATTTGGTCATCTTTTTTTGTTATGCTTTGTGGTATATTAGGATATTATATTTGCTGATATACATGACTCAGGCCATGTTAGCTGTACGTACTCACGTCTTGTTCAAAATTCTTAACCAAGGACCTTTTGCATTGAGATACAGAAATAAATGATAATTGGCTTGTCCTTTTGATTTTAAAAATTTTCTTTTTTTTTTCCCTTAAAAATATATATTCATTTACCTAGTTAGTTTTTAAGTTAAGTTTTTTTCGTGAAATTTTTGCCTAGAAAAATTAGAAATTTTAAACTGAATGCATCTAATGTTTTTTTTGTCCTTAATTTGAAAAAGTTATTATTTTATTATCATTATTTACACGTTGCAACCAAACAATTTAGATCCACAGCTTCGACACATTTAACATTTTACGACTATATAAAAGATTGGATGGTAAATTCAGGATGACACATTGAGTGGGACAGTATCATCAGTCGATAGAGCGACCAAGAAGAACTTGGAAAACCTTGTTAAAGTTGGTGAAGAGCTATTAAAGAAACCAGTTTCGAAGGTGAATTTAGACACTGGCAACTACGAACCCGTTGAGAATGCTGTCACCAACGAAGAAGCCATCAAAAGGTAGCCGATGTTTCTAAATCTTTTCGTAAATGAAGCCTTATTTTGCGACACCCCTGTCAAACTTAATAATATGGTTTTCTTCTATGAACAGCTTCGCGAAGACACTTTCAGAAGAAAGGAAGTTCCGGGAGAAAAAGTTCACTAGTATGGCATCAGAGTAATAAAAGTTCGAAAAGAACATAATTCGGACGGGGTGAGGAAATAATAGGACTTGCCATTTTGCTTTATTTTTATTGTTGACAGTTATGCGTGTCAAGAATAATCGATTATATGTTGATTGAACGAATGTAATGTTAAATAAATGAGTTCGTGCCAATAGAACAATTCTTCTTTTATTTATTTATTTTATATATGTGTGCGAGGACGGTTCGATTGGGGGTAATAGGCTTTTACACACAACCACAGCAAATGTGTAATCATACAGAACAAAACTAAGAGCTCATGGAAATGAACATACTGAGATCAGTTTAACCTACAATATAATCCCATTTCCCTGCTTCACCGCAAATATTGCTAAATCACATAACCTGCACATATTTCGGTTCCAAATTAACTAAATTTTCAGAAGATGACATTCCGACCGCTACATTTTGATGAGATTGACGAGCCGCTAGTAAAGCCTCCCAAATGCACTAATCGTCAATTGTTTCGACCAGATGCCATCAAATCAACTAGACAAGCAAAATGTGCTAAAATACAATCTATATTGGGGGTGCTGAAGGGTGAACGATGAGCTGCCAGTTCCATTGGCAGAGTGTTTTAACACTGGGTAAGAATCTCAGCACCATCTTTTGTTATTAAAATGGTGTGCTCGAATTGAGCTGATAGACTTCCATCCTCGGTCACAACTGTCCAATTATCATCCCACATTATTGGATTTGTGCTACCCATTGTCAGCATTGGTTCTGTGCAAAACAGAAAAAATAACACGGCCACCGTAGTTAATCGCTTACTGTCAGGTTGAATTCTAAACAGAGAGATGAAAATGACTATATAGACACAAAGGGTTACCGATTGTAAAGGTCTGATTCACCATCATCCGTCCACGTTCTCTGTTTCCTGAACAGATTATATCGTGCATATAAAAGCAGTCAAAGCTATTAAGGATATGTGAGAGATATAACTAGGGGATGATTGGGGAAATTACTGTAGTGCAGAATGACTGGATCAGCATGGAAAACACGCCCCACTCCATGCCCACAAAACTGCTGCACAACACCATAACGGTGTCTATCAGCAATTTCCCTGAAATCGAAACAATTGATTAGTGAAATTGTACAAGTTTTACATGGAAGTAAGCAAATGCTTTTATAAGGTCAGCGAAGAAGCCAAGAAGGGTATTAATATACATAATTGAAATGGATACAAAAGTATATAGGTGACGATTCCCAAAATCTCCAATTCACAGTAATTGACAAATAACTGGATAAGAATCTACGTCTGAAACACTATAGAAAAGGTCTTACTGTATAACTTTGCCAATTTTCTTGTACTCAACTCCTGGTGCACAAATTGATATAGCCTTGTAGAGGGATTCCTTCGTTACCTACGCATGAAGGAAAAAAAGAAAAGAAAAATTCTTGTTAAGTATTCAATGAAGTTCATATTATCACAACAGCCCCAACAATGATGGAGGAAATACGACAAAGCATTGCATAATGATTAATTAGTACCATGAAAAGTATACCTCTACCAATTTTTTGGCATCATCATCAACGTCTCCACAAAAGAAAGTTGCTGATGTATCACCATGATAACCCTGTGCATATAACAAAGTTACATATATATTGACAGAAGTACAAATGACAAAGTGACGCTCCTAATTCTCAATTCCAAAAATAAGTAATACGCTAATGACGCGAAACTTATATTTTAACTTTCACATAGGATCAGATGAAGAAAATAATAACATCACTCAAAAGGCATAGAACCTCTTACGTTTAAATAAACGGTAACATCAATGTTAATAATATCCTTGTCCTGCAAGAGTAAAGCACCAGGAAATAAGTATTTGATACGAAGAATACAACTTCTTACGAAAAAGGAAGATATTCAAGAACTTTATCAAACAAACCTCAAGTGCACGGGAATCTGGAATCCCATGGCAAATGCATTCGTTCACTGAAGTGCAGACACTCTTTGGGAATCCCCCATAGCCAAGAGGTGAAGGATATGCACCATTGTCAATAATCATTTGATGAACAGCTTCATCAATTTCATCAGTCCTTATGCCTGGCTGCCAATAGAAGCTATGATTTACTTAATCCTAGACAATGGCAAGAACATAGTAATGTAGAGTTTGCTGTGTAGAAATAAAGAGCGTCCAAGAAGAAAACCAACATGAATGGAGATAGTTTATAGACGAAGATGCAAAGATCATTACAAGGTTCAATTCCCGTGAACCAAAAAATTGTTCATAAATTTTCTAAAACGTGGTAAGGAGCTTAATTCAATTAAAAATGGAGAATGGCTGACGTTTGAGATGTAAGAATTAGGTTATGGAAGGGCAAAGAGGCTGGTAACTAAGTTCAGTGAAAGCGCTAAAAAGGCATTCTGTTATAATACTGGTACTGCAGGAGTTCTTCCATTCAATTGACTGGGTAACTATCTTTCATCCCATGAAAGAATAAAAAGCATAGGAATATTGCATCTTATAAATACAAACATATAAATATATATACATATTATATTCTATTACTGGTTGTTTTTTCTACAAATCACACCATGCACCCATAATGCTTTTCATTTCTGTATATGCAGACAGTTGACAGAGTACCTAATGATGCTCACGTGAGAATTAAAGACAAAAGCCAACGTACAGATCATCAGAAAGAAAATCAAGTACAAGAGCTGAAAAATGCACCTTTACTAAAGTGCCAGCATATTCAAGAACTTGTGCGGCAAGCTTTCCCGAAGCTCTCATGCAATCAATCCCTTTATGGTCGTGCACTTCTGGCCCACTAGCAATACCAGGGGGCTTTTTAGAATCGACATAAGGAGGCCGTTGTATGTGATCTGGTACAATTCTACACGGAGACAACTTTCCCGGCCTCAGTCGCGTGCGCTTGCTGCCTGGTTCATCAATATTACTGCACAAAAGTCCAATTAAAATTCACAGTTAAGAACAACAACAAACCACTCGAGCAAAGTACTCCAGTCTCCAGCACTATCATCCATCATACCAACAGGTTGTCATGTTTTGGGAAGGAAAATATACTTCATGGTTAAAGAAACATGTGTTTTTGACATCAACCATTACTAAATACAAGCACATTGCATAAATATACTTATCAATTTTATCAGATTAGTAACAAAGCAGCCAATGACGAGTCCAAATTACAATCTTCTAACAAAATGGCATTTGCACAATATAGAACAATAAACATTACCTTCTATTAAATAAGAGATCCGTTAATCCAGAAAATGTTCTTGGCAGCTGCATATAAACACGTCTGCATCCTGCAAGCCCAAACATACCAGTAAATTGCAGTCAGTAGTAAGCAAATGCCGAATTCTATTTACTTTCACAGAATCAATCAGATACAGCTACTTCTGTAACAAAAGCTTATACATTACAAACAAGTAATAAGTAAAAAAGAACCCTTGAATCAAGTAATATTTACTACCACGAAATCAATCAGAAACAACTACTTCTGTTTCAAAATCTACGAGATAAATTCTCCACAAGCAAAATGCAATTAAAAATCAGAGTACTTTAGGGCACTTCCAAACTGCTCCTAAACTAATAATACTTACCCTACATTCTGAGGATTAAACTCAAGGGACTCCTCCGACCAGTGCATCCAAACACTGTTCAACCCCCTAAATAATAGGTGGTTTGCTATTTCATCTCCAGCTTTTTTCCAAGTTAAAGGGGTCTAGCATGAGCATTCTTCATATCCTAGCCTAGGATTTAGAGTTTAGCAAATAGGGATTAAACTTTAGGAGTTGAAAATAGTAACTCTAGAATGGTGCATGGGCACTCATACCAGAGCCCGTAAATCACTCTCTATACTAAATAGGGATTATATCTAACATAATGCACCAACCAGTATATACAAACATTTTTCAATCCCCTAAACAATAAGAAGGTTTACCAAAGAGCTCTCCTTAAACTGAGAGACCATTGTTCATCCCCGCTCCATTTTAAAACTCTAAATAATAAAAACACAAGAGCCATAAGACCCACAAAAAAAAAAAAACATAACTTGGGACAAGTACAAAGCCCCCAATCTCAAAGGTTTACGACAGCTCCTAAGAGCATTCACAACAACATTTCCAAGGACACTTCCCCTTTCTCATTTGACAAAGTAAATGAGAAAATTGGCAATAAATTGTCAGAACCAGTCTTTTTATTACCAGATAACTTTCTAGAGATGTAACAGTAATTTTCTCTAATGAAAAACATCATCCACACTTTCTCTAATAAAAAAAAAAGTAAATTTCTTCCACCAAAACAAAAAGAATACACTAATATATTCGAGAAATTAATATTGATATATTGATAAATTAATCATACAGTAGAAAATCAAATTCAGAAATTAAATGAGAAAATCTGGTGTGAATGCTCTAATTCCAAATAACTCGGTAATTGCATAACGATGACTCAATTAGACAGGTACAGTCAAACACAACACTCATACATAACCCAATCATCAGCAAATAAAACAACATAACCCAAAACTAATAGTAATTTAGAAGTAAATGAAGAAGAGAAGATGACCGGGACTGTAGCGGAAGAGCTGGCGGAGAGGGCGGCGCGTGGACCCGAGTAGCTGATAGTCGCCGAGGAAGGAAGATATGACACGTGGCTGGATCGAGAGAGTGGCTCCTCCTCCTCCTCCTCCTCCTCCAGCTGCTGCTGCTATCATGCTTTCTAATGAATTCTCTCTCCTCTCCTCTCCTCTCCTGTTGCGGTCTCTCTCTGAGCTGAACAAAGATTTTCCAGAGCAAATGTTTCTGTCCTCAAATTTGTTTTCCATTTTGGTGTTTTTCGAATCAGAAATCAGTTTCGAATGTAATTCTTATCCTTTTATTGGGCCTCGTGTGGCTGGCCCTTTCACTGTGGGCTTCGTGATATGCTAACATCTTCTGCAAAGCCCATTATTATTATTTTTTTTTTACATAATAAAAGCATGTGAGCACAATGCAACTTAATTAATTTACGTTACCACAAAATGCAACTTAATTTAGTTTTTTATTTTTACTATTTATGGTATTATTTTATCCCATGAAATAGTTTTGGGACGTCTAGCCCTCGTAATCAGCACCCCTCCATAAAATAATTTTCGAGGTGTTCAGGTGCAACTCATTTGTAGGGAGGGATGGGGCATTGACTCAAAATTTTACGAGTTAGAGTATGAGGTAAATTATAAATCACATAAATAAAATTTTATAATAAAGTTATAGAGATATTTTTATAAATGTATATAAAAGATTTTATTTCGATTGTCTATATTTTGTCTTTTATTAATATTAGATGATAATAATAATGTTATAGATTCTTGACCTCACTTGTAGTCATACATTGCTCTCCAATGTTTTATTATTTTTAAATTAGATTCGGCTATTTTTATTTGAATGAAATTTAAAACTAATCTTATGATTAAAAAAAAAAGGATGGATTGAGAGAGTTGGGCAAATTGCGCCCATCACAATTATAGCCGTCTATTTTTAAATTAGTGGCTAAAATTAAATAAAATTTTTAAATTTAAATTTTGTGTGGGATCTATGCATTGAATCCCAGATGTTGATTTAACAACGAATGACCATAATGGTGATGGGCACAGTAGGGCGGACCTCCTCAATTCGAAAAAAAAATTATGTGAATGCTTTTAACAAATGGGTAAATATTGGAACGCTCTTAGTTAATCCTACTAATATCAACTTCAACCAATTCTCAGGCATCAAAAGTTATTATTTGTGTTGTCGCACAAATAATTATCTCAGTCTCCATTGTGCAATATTCAAAAATTTTGCAAAATTGTTAAATTCAGTATACCATCACTATCAAGCGCGGAGGTATGTATAGTCAATAGGGCACAGTTCCTCCCCCCTTTGTTTTTTAAGGTAAAATACCCAAAATAGACATGTCCTTTTATTAAAATTTCAATTGTATCCC
>MKEJ01058344.1:0-11876 GCA_001753735.1 Embelia ribes
TTAATAAATAAATAATTCAATGTGGATAACTTTTCAAGATTATCTCTTATTATTTATTTAAGAGAAAAATACACAAGAATTATAAAATAACTATTTTCATAAAAAAAAAAATTATTAATTTTATCTTCTAATTTAATTAAAAAAATAATTTTTCTTGTATATTAAATAATTATCTCTATATTTATTTACTAGAGAAATTATTTAAACACATCTTTTTGACATTTTAAAAGACACGTAAAACTTTCTTATTGGCCAAAATTTTTCATATCTACATACCATCTTGATAGATATATAATAGTTGTTAGCATTGACCCTGCATAGATACACTCTAATTTTCTTTAATTGATCATCGAGCAAATTAACTGGCTACTTGCTATCATACGAAAATTAGGGCTTGGACTGCCACACTGTGGAAAATTAAAAAGAATGTGTCACTAGAAGTAAAACTAAGGAGCTTTGTGTAATTTATAAAATAAACCGATTTATGACTTGTTTTTTCTATAAGCTAATGCACTAATATTGCTTTTTGGTTAGATAAAATAGTCAAAGCATGGAACATTATTAATTTAATATACATTGGGGAAAATGGTGGCTAAAGCCGCACCTGTGACGAAATCGTCCAAACCGCGCAAATTATCCAATTCTAAATGAGCTGCAATGGTTTAGTTGGATTGAAAAAATACCAAACCAAATATAAGTGGTTCTGTTTTTCATTTTAAGAAAAATCAAACCACCAAAATCAAATCAAATTGCCAATACTTAAAGTTATAAAATAATAATATATATTTATATATATACACAAAAAAATGAGACCAAATAAATCTTTATTTATTTCATTATTTTATGATCTCATTCGACTTGCACTTACAGTCTTCCTTTGTTTTTTTTCTAAATTTAGTTTTAATTGATTCACGAAGTCTTTCAATATTGTACATTATTTTTAACAACTAATCATGGAAAAATATGCAACTTACATTTTGTACATATAAACATAAACATAGTACTTGAATACCATACATGTTACGTTAGAGACTCTATATTTTGTATTGTTTTGCAGAATTTTTTGTTAATTTTCAAACCGCCAAATCGTCCAAACCGAACCACTAAGTATTGATTTGGTTTTACTTTTCGATCTTCTCTAAACCAAAATGCTAATCAATCATTGATATAATTTTTAATTTTCATCATAAATTGTCCGAACCAAACCGGAACACTCCTCCATCTGTCTTAATCAAAAGCAAAAGCAATAACAATTATTTAGTTTTTTAATTAAGAAATGGCTAAACATCCCTGGAAATAATTAATAAACGTAAACTTTTTTAAAATGTTATGCCAGCGGTGTTGACACCATACTGAGTGATTATTTGTTACAATTTGCTAACGCAACCATAAAATTTGTTTTTATATTTTAGTGGTCCAGCCTATTTTGAACATCATTAACAATTAAAAAAACTAATAACTTCGAAATTGCTTATTATGGTAATAACAAGAATAATTACGAAATTACTTGTTACATTTTTAATACTTATCTAATTTTGTCCTTTTAAAATAAAGAAGCCACTTTACTAAATATCATACTATTTCTTAAATAATTTTTAAAAATTTATTTATCAATACTAAAATTACATTTATTTTTATAATTAATTTTTAAAAATAATTTCGAGAAGCGAAATGAATATTACCAAATTAGGCCTCTAAACATTATGGGAAGTACTTAATAAAGGCACTTTTGTGTTGACACCATTCTGAGCGATTATTTGTCACAATTTGCTAATGCAACCTACAATTACTGAATATATTATTCTCAAACTTTTGTGGTCCACCTTTGCTAACCCATCACTAATACAAAATTAAGCTAATTAGTGGGCACACATGCACACGTCCATTGACAGGGAAACATACATGCATCCTCCTCTTGAGTGCACACTAAATAATAAATTCATTTTGCTGATTAATTATCTTTTCGTATAGAACAACGACCAAGTCTGATGAGATTGGAGTATCTTAGGATACATAGTCTATGAGGTTATGATTTTGAAATTCAACCTTGAGGGCAATATTATTTCGAAGAGAAGAATGACACGAGAACGATCTTTTGATATTTCTTTTATTATTTGTCATTAATAAAGGTTGTTTATTTATTATTTTCGTAAGCATTTTGTGTTAGTGGGCCTAGGATTAATGTTAGACTGCCCAAACCCGTTAGGGTTAATTTCTACTATTTATTCATTGTTATCTTGCTTTGAGAAAAGGAGAAATGAAATAAGTAAAGCTAAAATAAAGTTATTTAATCTCTGTAAGCTCGTTCTAATAATGTGAGTTTGAAAGGTTGTTCATACACCATGAATCACGATTAATCCCGATCAAAGCATGGATCCCTAATCAAGGATCGTGTTTCATCAATTGGTATCAAAGCCATCGATTCATTGGACTGTGGGTGATTCGGTTCGACCACGATAGAGAAATCGATGCGCTACAATCCAAATTGGTTTGCAAGAGCGATTCTTAGTATTAGAGAAGAAGATGATCGGGAATATTGCCGGAATCGTCAGCGGCTCCAACACATCCCCAACCCCATTTTTTATTACCATCGTCGCCACTATCGTCATAGCAACAATCACTATCATAGTTCTCACCACCACTGCCATCACAAGTCCCCAAACTATTATTGCCATCACAGTCGTCACCACAAATCAAACAATGACCATCAGTATTACCACCATGACAAGACCCCTCAATGGCACCAAATAAGTCTTAGCCTCCGCCGTAATGACTGCCCCAATAGCCGGTAATATCTCCACTGAGATCTAGATGCCGTAGCCGCTTCTAGGCTTTTGGGCCTAAGCCATCGCTCATGGCCGCCAGATCAAAATAACCTTGATCGGACGACTTCCTTATCGTCGCCGATGCAGACCAACGTGCAAGCGTCATAAGTGGCAACCACCTTTTCCCCTCACCGTCCTTGCGATTGGATGCATTGGGGTTAACCCTATCCCTCGCAACAGAAAAGATGAACCAATTTATGATAATTACAAATTAAACCCCAAAGTTTCAGATGATTTCCAAGTAGCCCATAAAATCTCAAGTACCATCCCAATGGTCTATAATATTTTCAGAAAATTAGTTCTAACCCGCAAAAATTTTAAAAATCCCATTAACGGAGAAAATAAGTTTGGGAGCATGAGGTTGAATGACATTCGAAATAACTTGGATTTTCCTTATTTCTTGAGTGGAAATCTGTGTAATTGGCATGATGAAGTAAAAAATTATTTCACAAAGTGCGAGATACAAGGATGTAAAAAGATTTCTTTAGCTACCGAACATATTGACGGAAAAACTATTAAGTGGTGGAAATGATTTATAGGTCAACATAAAGGGCGCACGATCTAATGGCATAAATTTGAAACGGGACTTTTGGAGCATTTCACACCAAATAATTTTTTCTGAATGTATTATTCGAGTTTACTCCTCATTTGGCATTTAGCAATGTGTTACATTCAGATTTTGAAATTTTGAAATTCACACCAAACTTGGCGTTTAGTCATGCCTTGAATTCAGATTTTTGAAAATTTGAAATTCACACCGAATTTACCTTTAAGTCATGCGGAGGATTGCGATTTTGAGATGGACAAAATTGTTGATTGTGTGAGACATTTCGGAAATAAACTTGATGTTATGCATGGTTTAAAAGAAAATTTAATTGATGACATGTCTACAAACTTTTTACCCTGAGGAAAGGTATTCAGTAAAATTACCGAAAGAAATTCTTTAAAGTAAAATGTGGAGTTTCTGGGCCGATTTTTTTGTGAAGATTATGTTTTGGCAAATTCAACGTGTTACATGAAAATAGAATTTTTTATAGTAAACGATATCCGTTAGAGCCAAAATTTGATGGAGAATTACCTAAGATGTTAATGGACACAAACCAACTTGAATTATTACATTTAGAGGAGCGGGTATTGAATTATGATTTTTTAATAATCGACATTGTAATATGTCCAAGCTATGTTGTTCATGAAAATGGAAGGTGTTTACGGATTTTCATGACTCTGAGTGGTGCCGGAAAATGTGGGTTGATTTTAGGATTTCATATGCCACTAGTGGAGTATGGGGATCCGTTTTGGGATGCTATCTCGGAGAAATTTAATGAGACGTTGAATTCGCATTTAATGGAGAAAATATTGGGCTGACAAGTTATCACTTATTATGGATTTTGTTACTAGAAATTTCAAGATAAATCAAATGGTTTCTCATTTGGGAGGGAATATAATTTTATGTATTGGGCATGCCGTTTCGGGAGAGTACTGAAGTTTAGAAAATACTCAAGATTTCGAAAATGGAGAAGTTTGTTTGGTGTAATGCCAGAGCGTGGGAAGTAAGGCTTTGGGTAATATTGGTTGCTAATTTTGACCTTGAGGATAAGGCCGTTGTCAAGCGGATATGAATGATGGAATTGAGGTATCTTGGTGCATATAGTCCGAGGTCGCTAATCCGAATTTCAACATTGAGGACAACGTTGCTTTGAAGGGAGATCGAATGATGAAATATGGTTATTTATTGTGTTTTGGCAGTTACAAAACTACTTTTTATTTGTCATTTAATTTTTTTATTATGTAGGCCAAGAATAATGAGCTTTTAATTATTACAGTTACAAGTTTAGCATAATAAAAGCTTGTACCCCTTTGTATTTGGGGCATGCAATGAAATAGAGAGTTAAGCGCTTAAGCTTAAGGTTTTCTTGACACTGCGAGTTCAAGTATGGTTTCTCTTGCACCGTGAGACAATAATAGTATCAATAGAGGCATTTGTCCCTAATTAAGGACGGTATTTAGTCATTTAATAAAATATTGTATCTTTTGAAAACGTTTTTAGCGATTCATTGGGTTTTGTTTGGTTATTTCTCTGAAGCTCTTTAAGAAATTGTTGCACACTTCATGTACATATGGATTCATTGGGTGCTTGTGCACCAAGATTTTAAGTCTTCCTATTTCTTTCAATTTAAGAAATGTCACCGTCTTAAAATTTCGAGTCTATCTGTGTGCTACTAATTTGCTTGGTCAATCTTCTTTTGATGGGCTAAGACAGACTTAACCACTCAAATTATATTAACTTGAGAGATACCGATATAAGGACCTCTCATTTATAACCACTCAACATTTTAATGATTTACAAACCTTTTATAAACATTAGGGTTTTCAATTAATTTATACCACTGGCCTAAAACTTTGTAGGATTTTCCATTTAGCATTCCTATCATCCTATAGACACTTCCATTATTTTATTTTACAGTCTGTAATTCTAGATACTCCATTCTAAAATTATTTTATCCCTTCACTTGTACAATATGAGAAAATGTTTTATCCATCCGGGTGTAAATATTAGTATACAAGCTATGGATTTAGAGTCTGAAAAAATGTTCCACCTACCAGCAATGTAAATATTGGTGTACAAGCGATAAGTTTAGAGTATGACCCAAGTGCATCAACCATGATTATTTGATGGAATTCACATATTTAATGCGCACGTGTCATATTCTAAATTCTTGTTTGTGCACCATCGAATTCCGAGTTACTGTGGAAGGTGAAAGCTGCGAGCCCTTGTGCTTGTTTGGGTTGGTCTGGCACACTTTTGGTAAATTAATTGTTTATAAGTAGTTTCTAAAAAAATAAATTATCAAATTTAATAAAGAATAAAAAAAAGAACTCTTATTGTTGCTATTAATAAAGAGTAAAGAAATAAATTATATACACACTTAACGAGTCTTACATAATACGTAAAATTAAAATCAAATCAAATATACATGATAATATTCAATCAAATCAAATCAAATTTTAATTAGAAAATATAATATGTTTTTTAAAAATTTAAATGAATAATATCAAAATTAACTTTATTCTTCTGAAAAAACACAAATAAATTACTTTTTGGAAGGTCACGGGCGTAATGAAGTCTGAGTGCAAGCATGAATCGGACAGTATTAGTGCGGGTGTCAGACTCTGTTTCTCTCTCTCATCTTCCACTTCTATACTTTGTTTGAATAGCACTCTTTTCTTTTTTCTTTTTCTTTATGTAAAGACAGCAGCTTAATAATATATAGCCGCACATTTCTCATTAGTTGTTCATTCTACGCATTTTTAGTAGATTCAATAATTTTATGGTGACGGAACCAAAGTCTTGCTAGAAGAGTTGATTTTAATTGTGAAGAATGTTTTAGAATTAAAATTTTCATATGTAAATTAAGCATTAGATTGTTAGTATACAATTTTTTCATATGTAATTTCAGCACCTTATTTTTTAAAAAGAATTTATTTGTTCCACAACTTTTAGTCTTTTTATTTTTGCTAAGGGCTTTCACACCATTTTTTCTCATTTGATTGTCAAGTTGAATTTCTAGATAGTTATCTCTTTCATAAAAATCATAGATTTTAGAAATATTGCACAAGAATCTTTTTATATAATCTCTTAAAGTTATTGTTAGAATTATGTATAATACAATAAAATTTGAAAATATGTTTTCACAAAATATTAACTAAGATTTTATAATTTTAGTAAAAAAAAATTATGAAATATAAATTTTACTACTCAGGAATCTGTTGGTGCTTCTTTTAATATTTCTAGTAACTGTGAAAACGGACACGCTAATGTGGCTCAATTCTATTCCGAAATTTATGATAAATGATTATTTTAGAAAGACTTGATCTGCTGCTTTTGATGCATAGTAGAGATGTGAGCCCATACCAGTTTAACAGTTTCGTTAGTCAAAAGTATTTATACTTGCTATGAAATAAATTATTTACAATAGCACAAACACTTAGTGTGACATATAACAAGTGAAACGCAATCTGCCAGTAATTTTAATCGGACATACCAATCTGTCTCTTTTTTATCCATTGGCCCACTCTACCGAGCCTAGCTATACCTCTGTATACACATATCAATAGTTTAAATCCAGATTATATATTGCCCTTTCCATAATCATTTATGTAAATATGATGGAACGTGACTCTCCTATCAATCTTTATAATTTTGTGGCTACAATTCATCATAGCAAACTGCTTTAAAAGGTGATGTTGTCCGAAGAATAATTCAACTATTTTGTGATCATATGGTATAACAAACACTAGATGGTTGCAATTAATGTGGCGTTGTTGTAACTTGATTTACCATGTACGGATAGAGCCTGACCGGACTGCAAGTACTTGTGATCGATCTTTATTTCCAAGCTTTATTGTTTGATAAAGTAGGGGACATGGACGTTTAAGCATGTCTGCTAAATTGGAAAACAGTGATGTTTAATCAATGTTTATTTATTATATTTTCCACTTTATAAAGTTTGGGGGTTGGAAATTGTGGGGTTAGAGAGGAATAGAAGACTATGGCTTTTAAACATATGGTAAATTTATTTTTTATTGATAAAAAATTTGGGTACATCTAGTTTAAAATTTTTAGTTTATTTAGGCCAAAATAAAAAATAAATTCAATTTATAAGGTAAGCAGTCAAATATTATCTAGCTTTTAAATAGAAATAATTGAAAAAATATAATTTATAAATTGCAAAAAATAAAAACTATATACAAAAGTTTAAACTAATCATAGTTTTTAAATAAAACACCCTTCAATTGGTCCGGGAAAGATCTTATCTAAGCAAATAATATTGCTTTAGTAATGATCGCTATTTTTATATTGAAGTGGTTTCCATATTAATGATTAGTTTAATCGAATAAGAGACCATTTCGCCTTGTAAAATTATTGCTTGGATGAAACCACGTGGTCAAAGGCCAACCATACTTGGATGAATATTTTAATGCCTATTTGTTATTCGCTTTCTATTCAAAAATCTTCCACAAGTCTAATATTAGGGTTTAAATAAATATGAAGTATATATAGGCTATAATGCACAAAAAAAATTTATTGAGAGATTTATAAGCATTTGATATATACAATTTTAGTTTTGTTTTCAGATAAATTATTTTTAATTAAGTTAATTTGTGATTCATAAATTGTAATAGAAGTGTATATGTTTCTAACTTATAAAAATTTTAAATACCATCAATAATAATTTCAAAAGAGACTAAATATAAAAATAATCAAATATAATATAAATATCAAGCCATCTCTACAAGAATTTATATATAAATGGATGAAAATTAATCAATCCACTAATTAATAGGGATGAACTAGACTTTTTGACTTTGACATGTTCAGAAATTAGAGTTATTATGTAAACTTATCAAGCAAACTTTTAAATACATTAAAGTTACGTAGGATCTAGTTGGTTGCAAATTTTAAGTTCAAAGATTTATTATAAAAAAAAATTAGAATTTATTATTTTTGATTGTTCACCTTTTAAGTTGATTTTTTTTTTCTTAAAAAATTAAAAATTTTAAGTTAGATTCATGCAATTTTTCTATCTCGAAAAAAGCAATTTAAAAAAATATACAACCAAAAAAAATTATATAATACTTTGCAAGTGATATTTTTAGATTGATAATTATCACACAAAAATATTGAGTGGTTTATGAGATCCGTACTTGGGAAGTTCTCTCTCTCTCAGGTGCATCTAACCGTTGTTATGTCGTATAATTTGATTGTATTACTATTATTATTATTATTATTATTGTTTAGTGGAAAATACCAAATAGGTAAAGAATTACGTTATGAAAGTATCATACAAATTGGAAGTTTTGATTTATCAAATGCCCTGCATAAATCAAAGGTATCTTCTTCCTATGGGGAGAAAAAAAAAGTGTGCTCCAATTAGAAAATTAAAATGAATGGAAATGTTAATATTAAGTTACCGTTTCTACTAAAAATCAGAAGGAAATTTTTTTTAATTATTTGTATTTTTATTTTACACTACCCTCACGTGTAGACCAGACTTAATCTTTTTTAAGAAGACCCAATAATTACGATTTTGTTTTTATTTGTAAGTTATTTTCTTTATTGTTGATGTTAACATTTGCTTAACTACCGGTAAAGCCAAGAGCATCAAAATATCATTATCATCCTGCTAGAAACTATGAAAAATTACTCTATATCTTTGGTAAGGATCGTGCAACAAGAAGTCGAGCTGTCGGATCTAAAGCAAGAAATCGTTGATTAATGAAAGGGCGATATGCTATTCGCGATGACTATACAGAGTAATGTTGAAAATTAAATTGACCCGAGTTAGTCTGATGATAATGTTAACCTTGGAAGTGAATTTGTTGAGACGAATCCTGTTCCTTCCTCTAGCTCCAAAACCTTCCCAATCTCTGGTGTGAAATCACCAACTCAAAAGAGGAAACGAAGTGAGAAAGTTGTTGATATTATGATTGAAGAGCTCAGGTTAATTGGGAAGGGTTTGAAAGGTGTTGCGGCTGCTCTTGATCATGGCAATATCTATATTTATGATGATAAAATTTTATTTGCTGAAATTGAAAAAACTGAAGAAAGGAGTGAAAGAACTCGGATGAAAATTTACCAAGCTTTGACGAAAAATGTGTGTACAACCCGGTCAATCCTCGGTTGCTCAGTTGAGAGACATGAGTTATGGTTGGAAATGGAATTTGGTGCACTTTTGCAAGAGGACCAAATTTAGATTTTTTCTTTACATCAATGACTTTTTTAGTAATATAGTTTTTTCAATTTATATATTCATGTAAAATTCTGTCTAATGCCCAATTCTTTTGAAAAATCAAAACACAATGCTATTTTGATTAACTTGGTTGTGTCACAATTTTTCTTGTTTACCTAGTAATGGAATTGTTCCTGAGGTGATATTATAAAATTCTTTCTTGTGTACATGTGTCATGCCCTGAATTTCAAGAAACCCAGATATATGAAATAAAAGAAAGAAAAAGAATGAAATTACAACTATCAACTTAAATAACTTACAACTTAATACAATATCTACCCATGCTACGAACTACTACAAATAGCTACAATGCATACAACTGCTTATGTACAACATAAAATGTATAACAACTATCCAACTTACACTTATTTAAATACAATAGCAATGACATATAACAAAATTAAAAGTAATCTTCTAAGTTGCGTACAAAATGCATCAAGTTACAAGCTTATCCAAAATATAATCAAAGCCTAATCTACATTAGGCTACTACAACTTGCCCGAAGCTACAAAATATACCCCTATATATATATATCTCCATAGTCGATCAATTGTGTCTTAAGCCAAACTCTTGATCTATGAAATAATTAGAGTTAGATATGCATATGAAGAGTATGGGTTAGAAATCAACAATAAGATAAATATGCTATTATATGGTATATTATATAAATGAACATGTGAATGAATATAATCATAAATTATATACACATATAAGTAGTCCATAGCTTAAGTAAGGTAGGTGTATAAATATAACCATGAACTACAAGAACAACACCCCACCTTAGAATGCAACATATGCATATGAGCACAAATCTCGACCATGACTAAAAAGAGAAATTTGGGACTTGTATCTCCTTACTTTTCTTAAACGTGCGAGAGTTCCTTATTGCTCAAGGGTGTTCCTTATCCCCATAATTTTCTTAAAAGTAAGGGCGTTCCTTATTACCCTAATAAGGTTGTAGGCCTCATTGGTTTCTTAAAAGTAGGGGTTCCTTATGCCCCTTTCTTAAAATCATAAAGGTCGATACATTATCCCTAAAAGAAATAGAAATGACTCAAGTTCCTATCTTATACAATCAAACTTATACTTATACGGTGAACATGCTTGTACTTATATAATGCACGTGCCCCTTACTTATGTCGTCTGGTCCTAAAACGTGCAGATAATAATACACAACAAGTGCACTAGGGAACAATGTAATATTACTAGTAAAATACCGGGTTTATTGATCTCAGAGACTTCTACTGATCTAGGGATGTCCTAAGAAATCTCTAACACACAATTTATTTGTAACGTCCCAGAAATTCCTAACAAATTTTTCGTTTTAAATAGATAATGATATTATTTATTTCATGTTAAAATGTTGCATTAATATAAAATGTGGCATGGTATTGTGGTATTGTTGCGTTGTTGATTGGGTTGAGTAATGTTGTTGTGTAGGAAGTATTGATGTTGTTGAGTTGTTGCGAGATACATTATGGAGGTGTAACACTTTATAATAACTTTATTAAATGTGTTTCGGGATTGGTATGTGTAACATTTAAGGTTGAAGGCCGAAGTTTGGAGTTGATATAGAGATTTAGCCTACTGTTCGAATAGTACCTATCTGCCATTCAAACGGCTATACCATTCGAAATGTGCACATATGCCGTTCAAACTGCATTATCGGGACAGATCTAGCAGCTTTTGTCAGTGAGAACGTGATATGTGTTTTTATTTTTAGAAAAACATAATAGGGAAAGAGAAGTAGAAAAGGGGGCGCGAAACTTTGGGACTTTGAGGCTCGATTTCTTCTAGTTCTAGAGGCCGAATTCGATTTCCAATTGCATATTCTTCATTCTCGAAGCATAGCGTACATTTTGAGTTAAGTTACAAACTTTATCTCGTTCGTTCATCATACCTCGATTTCCGTACTTAGTTCGTACATGGAATTAAAGTTGTTATTCTTATTCCTCGTGATGAGTAGATAATTTTTTTATATAGGTTCGGTTGACCGGTGATTGTTTACCAGATCAAATCTTGAGGTGAAGAAGATGAAATTTAGGCCTTTTTAACGTAGAGCTTTCGGATGTTGTCTAGCGTCGTGTGAGGTAAGAGTAGACAACAAAATAGAAATATAAGTGTGAGTTCATGTCTGTACATTTACGTATAAATTATGTGTTAATTTATATGCTTTAAATTATGAGTTGTATGTTAATTTATTATTACAGAAATTAATTATGTTAAAGAAACAGGCATAGGAGTTGAGAATGAATTTACA
>MKEJ01058346.1:0-10516 GCA_001753735.1 Embelia ribes
GAGGTGTACATGGTCCTAACTTATAAAAATTCAAGTCGGAATTTTAAACACTAGCAATATCAATTTTAAGAGATGTTGAACATGGAGCAACTATGATTATCAAATGCCATGATAACATCAAACCATCTCCACCATTCCCCCAATTTCTACAAGTAATTGAAAAAGCAAACATCGAGAGGGCCTGCAGAAAACATAAACAGTAAAATGCCACAGCACATCACGTCAATCCCACAACAGGATCGATTCTGTAGAACCAGACAACTTCTTGTCCCTCAGAATAACAAACTACCATACGACTTTCAAGATATGATCCCTTATTTAATGCATACAAAATCTCTAAACTAGTATGAACTTCCATCCAATTGCCCCAACATCATACATGGTACCCAGAAAGATTTCTCATCCATCCGAAAGATGCTTATTTGTTATTGCCTCACACACAATACAAAATGAAAGGCTTCTTCAGTATGAATTCTCAAGTTAACATGTTGATTGATCCTTGAATTTTCGGACAAAAGATGCTACAAAGTAATAAAAATAAAAATAAACATAATTCTCCTTAAATAGGACCCTGCGAGGCTGTTCCCCATCATCTAGTCAGTAGCTTCCACAGGTTTTGAAGTTTCAATCTCCTTCAACTTTTCCAAAGCAGAAATGCGCCCATCGAGAGACTCGTGCAGTCCTTTCAACTATGCAACCAAATCAAACAATAAGGTTATATCTTTCAAAGCTAATGAACCATCTCCTATCGTTTCAATTTAAACTAATCAAATGCTACCAAAATCGACCATCCAAAATACAAAAGCATAGTAACAGATAGAGAACACAGTATATTGTAAGATACAGGGAACCAGATTAACGCATGGAAATTGATGACATATGATAGGATAAACAAGAGGTCTGTACAATGGCCGTGTGCACAGTTAAGAGACGTAACCGTATCACCTCCACTTGGCATCGTCCAATAATGTATTGAGGATCAACAACACAATTGGGCATTCCAAGAGCGGCCTTTATGGTGACTAGTTTAGCCTCACATGCATTCCGTGTCGAAAGATCACCTCAACCTCTCAAGCCAAGAAGTAAACATATGAATGGAACTAAGATTTTCAAGATAAAAACTAATGAAAGGTGAATGACTAGGCCATTTTTCGAGGTTTGAATGCATACAACCATTTTTAACTTCTTTTTGCCTCTATAAACTCACGCCCGGGAATGGAATAGAATGACGTGACCGCTAAAAATTTTTCATCCACCATTACTTATTTGGTACGGGTTTCCATATATGAATATATGTATTCACTGGGATTAGATATTCTGTTTCATATACCAAATTTTAGTCTTAACCACTCACACCGTTGCTCCTAAATGATCCCCTCTCCTAAATTTTAGAGATTAAACTCAAGGCAATACTCCAACCAGTGTATCCAAACTTTGTTGAATCCCCTAAAAAAGGAAGTTTATAGTGCTTCATTGGACTACGGAAGTATTGATCATTTCACCCCCTTTTCTATTTTTAAATTTAGCTGTTTAGGGGGGTGGATGTTCTCTATATGTCTATCTCGGTTAAATAAATGATGACCCAGTACACAAAACTCCCGCAATGCGGTCTGGGAGGGTCTGATATGTGCAAACTTACCCCCATTTTTAGAGATGTTCCTAACGGGTCGAACCCTGGCCCACAAATTGATAAAGTTAGGAATGCCCCTTATTCCAATATTCCCAAATAAAGGAATGGCCACTCCAATTCATTCCATTTGTACAAACTTTTAGGCCCGAACGGTATTTTCGAATCCAGAAACTGGTAGATTTGTGTGTTTCCTTAATAACAGAACAAGCACAGCAATCAATTGAACTATTCAAGCATGGTACAAATGGAATAGGTAAAATCAGGGCACAATTTCAATAAAATGCAATCAAAACCTAGAGAAACAATATACGAAATGAAATTCACATACAAAAAACTGCGAAAATTGAATCCGAAACTGAAGTGTGATTGGTATTAGAACTAATACGAGGGAGAGAGAGAGAGAGAGATTCACCTGTTGAGCAATGGATCGGTGAGCGGCGTCGTAGTCCTTGTAGAGGAGGTACATGCCGGCGACGGATGACGTGGCAACGCCGGCTAAGAACGAGGCCAATCGTACTCTCAGAATGTAACCCATCTCTCTCTCTCTCTCTCGCTCAATCTCTCCAAATTGGTCGCGATGCTTGAAGAATGGGATTCTTCTCTCCGTGTTCTCCTTTGGAGCGACGTCGTTTTGAATGGGATATTTTTTGTATTTATTATCAGCAGGACCCCAATGTTTCAGGTGATGTGCAGAATCGCCCTATGTTTTATATGTTTTCAAGAGATTGATCCATATTTTTTGATCATTACAGCCCAATGTGTTTAACAGGTATTATTAACTATTTTGTTCTAGTTTTACCATTCATTATGGGGGATTTTATAGATGCAAGTATACGTAGCATCTTTTGCGTGTCATTGCTCATGGAATGAAATATATACGAGAGAAAATTAACTAGGTTCGGAAATTTATTAAAGATAATAATATTTTCTTTGTCCTAATATTTTAGTCTATTATTCATTTTTTGGACATCCCAAAATATTATCCACTTTTTAAATATAAATGCTAAAAAAATAAAAAAAAATTAATTACCCTATTTATTGTGCTTTAATATCCATACCCTCTTGCTTACCTCACTTAATTAAGGATAATTTTGAAAATTTAATAACAATTTAATGCAAAAACATCTTATTTATTAATGATCTCTTGATAAATTGAGTTTTCAATACATAACTAAAATTTTGGAACGGAATAAATGTATTCTATTTTTTAATATATGAGTTGATGTTTTGTAAGAAAATTTTGTATATATGTCAAATATTTCTAGACCGAAGGTGTTTTTGTGTTTTAAATAATAACACCCACTTCCTATTCATGAAAAAAGCTTCAAGAGGCCATAATGCTATTTATCCCCTCTCGTTCTCATAATTTTAAAATTTGTATATTTCCGCTTTGCGAACTGGTGGCGTAGTTTAACAATTAGAGCAACGCACTTTATTATTAAATATTGACCAATTATGTGTTTTTCTTTTTAATTATATTAACATTATAAGGTTAACAAGCGCCATTACTGAAATTTAAAGGTGCACAAAATTAACACTTGTTATTTAAATAATAAATATGGTGATTGAAAGTGATAGAATATTTATATTAATAAGCATGCACGTTTAATGTCCATTAACTAGTGTCTCGAGGGCATCCGTCAATATTGCTCAACTTATATATATTTTTTCATATATAATTTGGAAGCCGAGTTCATTACAACAAAAGATTTTTTTATTTTAATGTTATAATTAATCATAGTCATATATTTTTAACACTAGTAATATGAATCATTTATAGAATTAGTTACAAAATTAAAAAAAAATGGTTTTAGTTTACCACCGTGATACTTTTTTGTGGTTTGAAGTATCATTGTTGAGTAGTATTATGGTATTATTATAAGAACGTCATTTTTCTGTATTTAAGTCTTTCCCTATAATTTGATGTGAATTTGAAAGTTTCTTTTTTAAGAATGTAACTTCTTTATAACTCTCTTTTTATTTATTTGATTGGATAAAGTATTAAATTTTGGTATAACATGATATTCCCTTTAGATTTAAAAACCCATGAATTAATTTCCATTGTACTCATCCAAAGAAATGGTCTTCAACATCATTCATTGTCAACATCGTGAATTAACCATCCATACGTCTCTTAAAATATGAATTATTCTCCTCAAAATAAATGTCAAATATTTTATCTATGCAGACGAACATTCCAGCATTAATAATAAGGGAAAAAGAGTTACAGTTAATTTCATAATTTTTTAGCGTTAAAATTTTTAGTATAATAATTTTATTTATAATTTTAATATTAAAATTTTAGTATAATTTTTTATTTTTTTACTTAATTTCAGCTACCATTATAAATTTTAATAATATTGGGTTTATTTTGTCGTGGAGACTAAATATATCTGGTTCATAATCATTTTTGTCTCTTTTGGTTCATTGTAAATATGAATCCAATGATTATATACAAAAGGAACATATTTGTTTAATATTATTGCAATAGTATTCCGCAAAAAAATAATTTTTGGATCTCTAAAGACCTTTGTTATATGTTCCGAAAGAGATTGATTTGATGTATTACACAAATTGTTTCTTATTATCATCCGTGTTCATGTTTATTACTATTCTATATATACATTTCCCTATTTATCACTTATTTTATTGTAGCATATGAGTTATACTCTATCATTTTTTTTTAATTAGACAATATTTAACTATATAAATTTTAAATTAAATTTATTTGTTATTTTTATATAAATTATTTGAAAATTTTAAAGTTGAAATATCTATTTTTTTTGTTAAAAAATAAATTAAATTACGTACTTAAAAAATACAGGCAACCAAACACCTCATAAAGCACGCAATGCAATGGATGAGGTCAAATTGCCCTGTTTTAATCTTATTATTTTATAATAAAGCATTACCAACGACTTAATCAAAGCAACATTAATACTTTAATAATATAATATATATATATATATATATATACACAGTGGCGGATCCAGAATTTTTGAATAGTGGCAGAGTCTACTCGAGCTATATTGCAAGTTTTATATTATTTTTTTAGAGAGACCATCTAAGGACGTAATAAAAAAATTTCAATTTTTCTATAAATATTTTAAAAAAAATTTAGACGTCGGGAGAGATTATGACCCTTCTCTTCTCTGCCCTCTCCTCGGTACAACTATCTATTATACAAAGGTGTTGCACCTTTTATTAGTAAAGCTGCGTCTTTCACATTCTTAAATTGTCTTCCACATTTGCTCAAATTACTCATTTTAACATAATAATTTTAAAGAAAAAAAGAGATGTTGTTGTCAACCCCTGCACACATTCCACTTAACACGGACCCAAAGCCATTTTATCTCTCCCCATATCTATACAAAACGTCCCCAAAACTAATGTTACTTCTTTTCTCTCTATCAAAATTCAAGGGCAATTGCATTCCATCAAGTCCGTTTTATTTCTAAACATAGAATTTAGATTTGTCGTGTAAGACACATCGCACAGGCATTGCGTGCGTCTCGGTTGCTACTATATATTATTAGTTATCTGTGAGGACCTCTGAATTTGTCACACATCAAAGAAAATTTTCCTGAGTCTACTTATTTCAAGATCAATGCGTGCGAGAGAGATTAATTGCAGGTGAGTGTTGCTACAACTGGGCTTGATAAAATGGGTTGACTTCTGGTCCATTCAACATTATATCACATTTAATTCATTTGAAGGGCCAACGAGTTGAGCGCACAAGGGCTTAAGGGCGGGCCCGAGCTTGAGCTTAGCAGGCCAACTCATCATGAGCTTGAGCCCGACTCAAGCTAGGATACATTGCCCACTAAGTAATACAAAGCTCGGTTGGGTTTGTTTACACCCTTTCATGCTGGTGATGTCTGAATATAAACGTATTTATTTATAAAAATACACATAAGAAAACCCACTATAATTAAACTAAGCTGGTCCGGTGGGTCAAAACCAATCTCCTTAGTGGGAGGTCATGGGCTCCACTCCTTCCTCGCAGCCAATGTAGGTCCGGTGTACCAAAACAAAAATGAAAAAAAAAATACACAATCGATGATGATGCAAGGTGTTCATAGAACTGGCCAACCATTTAAATCGTCCCAATCAAACTGAATTGCATGCAAACCGAGCCAAACTTATAAAATGAATCAATTTGTAATAATAAAAATCAAAATAATCATCTTACAATACTACACTTAAAACACTTAAGTTACATTCTCCATACATGTTTACTTTATTTATTTGTATATTAAAAATCATCTTATAATATTGATAAAAATCACCACACTACTTATAAATTACCTTTTAGAACTTATTAAAAGAAACTTAGGTGCATTACACGTGGCGTTCGTATTGAAGTCACGGGAGAACATATATCCAAGAGCCTCAATGGTAACAATCAACTTATAGCAAATGAAATATATATAACCATTGCGTTAACATCACAAATCTTGAAAATAATACTTCATGAAATTGGAAAAACTTGAAAGATACAAATTCTTCCGAGTTCTACACACTCGATGGAATAACAAAGAACATCAGCCAAAGCAGACAAGTATTTTCATTTCTAAATAAATATTCATCATAGAACTCGTTTTTCTCGATTATGACAGTCATTTTCTCCTTAAAATGTGCATACACTCAAGCGATCGTTGCGTGAATTTTCACTAAGCATATTAATACGAAGCCGTAATAATTTAATAAGACAACCAAAAAGCTCAATACGTAGAATTGACATAGAATGCCTTCTTATCTATCAGTTTGGAGAAAAAACTAGAACCGTTTCATGTCATTATCGCATTGGTGAGAGAAATCAAGACGAAAAGCCCACCAACCATTAGGTAATTGCAAGGCAGGTAACTTAATTTTTTGGAATGAGATTTTATACATACATGTATGTAGGAATTTCTCACATACTGAGATATATATGCTGACACATAGGAGAAAAAATAGTGACACGCGGGAAAAAAAAATCATTGTTATAATAAAAAATAACTCTCTCTCTTACATGTCAACATATATATATTAGTATGTATAAAATTTCAGTCCATATGTTTTTGGTATATTCCATCCACCAAATCAACTCTTATGACAGATGCACCTTATAAAAGTTTTGAAAGCCATAGAATCAGTCTGCATTGAAAGATCAAGAACAAAACCTATTAAACTTTGTTGCGAATTATCCAACAAAATTTTCAAATTTAGTAACCGGGAAAGACTTGTTTTCAATGGTTATTTTTTTCGTTAGGAACGAAAACAAAATAGCCTGTAAAAGGTGAAGTTGAAAAAAAATAGTGTGATGGAAATTGAAAATTTAGAAAGCATAAAACAGAAAAAGACCCTTCACGGAACCAACAAATTTTTAGTGAAATAGACAAACACAATAACAAACCACAAATATTACAAATCCTTATATTCTCTACTCCATTTTGCATTATTAGTTAGTGAAGTAGTATATTTTTGAAGATTAATGGAGAATAATTGAATGAATCATGCAGAATTCAGTGCTTAACAACTGTAATAAAGAATGTCATAGTTTTTATGGAAATAACCCTAAGTATCGAATATCAAAGCCTCCTAAGCGTAATGGAAATACTAAGAAAACTCGAACGGACCATTTTATCTATATAATTCATTTTTGATTAAAAATTATGTTAAAACTTCTCTTGATTGCACCATGAATTTTCCCGAAACGGGAAAAGTTTGACTAATAAGCTACTACCAAATTTGCAAATATAAAATTTAACAATAATAATAAAAAGCCTTACCTAAATGGGGAATCCAATAAATTATTTTCTGCCCCGAATTACCCTAAAAGATGAGTTTTAATTTAATTTGTCTCGAAAATCACTTGTATTTTTAATCTTGTTTATTTCTACCTAAGTTCTGCCATCAAGAGTTTGTCAGACTCCATAATTACGCCTAGATAATTTTTAAATTACTCACACAGATTTAAAATCCTAAATTTTTATACTACGTCAATTTTATTTTATTTATTTTTATTAAAATTTATAAAATCATACTTATCAATTAAGATGTTACAAGATTTTACTAATTTATTTTCATCTCCTAATCAAGAATAAGCACTAATATGATAACATTAAGCATAACAAAATTTAATTGTATATGAATGAAAACATTACGACTAATTAAAAATGATAATTATGCTACAAATTAAGCAACACTAATGATACCATTGTAACTAATTGAGAAAATAATTATGCTACTAAATTTAACAACTTAATCAATAAACAAAATTAATTTATAAACTTGAATTAATGTTAACTTATAAATTTGAACTAATGGTGAAAATAGAAAGAAGAGGTGCCTCTCCTTGGCTTGAATCAACCCTTACAATCAATTTGAACTCTAAAAACTAACAGCACATGCCCTATCATTTAGAAACTAAACAGGAGCTTCTTCATTGAGAGAAAGATGGTATAAAGTGTTTCCCAAGTTATAGCTTTAGAAGTAATCAAAATAATCACTTGATCGTACAAATTTTACACAACAAAAGTTGAAAATAAAACAAAGAAAGAAAAACAAAGGGAAAATACAAGGGAGGTTGGTCCTTTGTATCCTTACGTGGCCTCCCCTCTTAAATCCCTTTTCACACAACCAAAAAAATTAAAGAAAAAGCTCAAAAAAAAAAAGGAAGAAAAAAATGAATGCCCTTTGCACACCTTTTCTCTATGCTATTATCTAGCCCAAGACCCCACTTGAAGACAACCAATAAACATGAAATTCAATGTTAAGAGATGAGGTACTGAGTTGGCAAAGTAATAAGGGGTGTAGGTTAGCACTTTTTTCTTGTCAGCAAGGAGTGGCGGTGTGTATTTCCAACTTTTTGAGCTATGAGATTGAAATATGCAATACACTTACTCTCCTTTTTATTTTTCATTTTTTATCATAATTCTGTAGCAAATTTTATTAGCTCGTTATTTGATTTTTTTAACATCATTTAACTGAAACGTACATAAAAATTAATAATGGTGAAATATAACATATTACATGCATTAAATGTCAAAATTTGATGCTATTGCTCTAAATAAAAACCTTATTTTTATATATTTTGGTTGTGCAATCACACCTGCCTATTTATAAATTGCTAGTTCCAAGCAATGCATTAGACAAACACTTATTGGAAAATGAAAACAATGAGAAAAACAAAAATTCTAACTCACTTTTGTAGGAATTGCGAATGCATTTAGCGCATGCGCAAAACCGTTAAACCTCTATATGTCCCTAATGGATGAGTATAATCTCGTGAGTGTTTACCAGGGCGATACTTACAAACACCGTAAAAATGAGTTCCAAAATTTTCTATAAAGCTAAAAAACGAAACTGTTTAACAAGTTACTGCATAATTTAACTAGTTAGACCAGACAACCATCCTAAATTCTAGTGAACACAAATTTAACTAATATCGAATTATACCACCTAATCTCGATTACTCAAGAAAATTTAAACTTAGTTAGGGCAAATTTTCTATGAATTAGCAAGATAAAATATGAAACCAATTTTTTTCCCCCCATACTTGACTCAAAATAAATTTTTAAGAATGTTATTCTAAGTAAGCTTTCCACATTCCAAAATATAACTCAATTGTCAATGCGACGTCATTCGACTTATTTTTCACCCTATCTCTCTAGTAATGCTCTGTTACATATTTTTTATGGTAATATTTATTTCTTTTGTCTAGCCAATATTACTTATTATTATTGTTGTTGTTGTTGTTGTGGTTGTTGCTGTTGCTGTTGCTATTGCTATTGTTGTTGCTGTTATTTACTTTTCTACCATTGTCGGGCTTTTTCACCTCTGCGACCACTTTAGCCTTCAGCTTTAATTTTACTTTTGAAAAGTGAAATTAGACATTAGTATCCTTATGTAAAATGAATAGAGTCAAATTCTATCAAAGAAAAATTTTCATATGATTTCAAACTAATTTAAGGATCTATTAACTTTTACTAGTTTACCTTTCCAAATACTTTCATTGAAGTGAAACATCTCAAACCTAATGTACTGACATTGCCAAGAAAACGAGGATAATAAACTAGTCCTACTTGTTATTTCGGACAACTTAAAATATTTTAGTGTTTTCGTAAATTTTGGAATTCAATATATACACACAAAGGCTATTCCTGAACCCCCAACCTAAACTTTTACCATTTTCGTTATTACTTCTCCCTATCGACAATATGTTCATACATGCCAAAAATGCAATTATAGACAGAGACAGCCTGAAATATAATAAAAAGAATAAAGAACTAGTATGAAAAAGGAAACGAGAACATATACTAAGTTTTGGTACGTGTGTATATACTAATATACTATAGTTGTCATAAAATCCCGTTTAGTGTATCTTTTATCCTCAATACCTGTTATATCAAATACTATGCACCGCACAGAAAATACGATCAACGTATCAAATGTAATCAACAATAAAAGACATCGCGACTTATAATCATAACATAAGAAAATATGACATAAATGAACATGCATGATTATGATAATAAAAAGAGTAGCCACAAAACTATTATACATAAAATGTGAAAGGCCATCAGTAGCCAATCATTGTCAGTCCTAATATATTGAAAAATAAATAAACCAAAAGAAGAAAAGAAAAATGAATACAAATGTCTAAAGACTTAACAGACATAATCCTACAAAATAAATTTTTTTAAGCTGTTCAATCTATCAAACTGTACAATAACTGAAAACTGAATAAAGATAAGAACTACACTTAAGACACTACCCACGACTCACAATTATATCAATATCTTATTAAAAATGCAGTATAAAGCTTAATTCTAAAAAAAATAGGACTACATTAGAAAATATTTCCCAAATTTTTAATAAATATTGGTATACACTATATAT
>MKEJ01058347.1:0-15464 GCA_001753735.1 Embelia ribes
TGTATGTATGTATGTATATGTCTTTGTATGTGTAAATATCTTCTACATGTGTGAATTTTTGTATTTGTTGGCATTTGGAGATTAATTGCTCAATACCACTTGCACCAAAGGAGCAACTCTCTGCACTTTTTGTGTTTATTATTGGCATTTAGAAATTAACAACCATAGTTTGTAAATCACAGGGAAAAATGTTATATATCACAGACGGATTTAATACTATTTTTTGTGTATAAAACTATATGAATTATATTATGAACTTGGGTATAATAAATAATTTATAGTATAAAATTCCCAATTATAGATTACTATTTCATATTTTCAAATATTTTTTATGAAGTTTAGAACTTGAGAACTACTAAAAAAAACGTGAATTATACATGTATTATAAAAGTTGTATAAAAATATGCCTATTTTTCATTAGGTTCCATATCTATCTTGAAAATGGAAGTTTTTTAAAATTATATGCATGTACGGATATCATGTAGCAAAAGTTCGTCTATTTTTTCAATTAAGATGTGCAATATGTTAGTGTTCAAGCAGTCCCACTTGTATTTGTGTATATATATCACTATATGTTGGTATTTATGTCTCATATGAATGGGTCGTGTAGTTCCTGAACTCTTGCTAGATGAATCCCATTATAACTATGTTTTTAGATGAATGTTGTGTAATTATTGCTATTTTTGGGATTTTTATGTAGATAGGAGTACCTTTGTGCTGTACATGGCTAGAATTATAAAGAAATGTTTCACATGGATGAAATTTTTGTATGTATTAACATTTTGGATTGTATAATTTTTGGTGTTGGACCCAAAATTCTTCTTATTGCAGGGAAATTTGAATTTACAGGAATTGAACATGTTTTAATATGTTTTTAAGATTAATTCTTTGTATTGATTTATATATTTGGGGACATTGTGTCGGTGGGTGTACTTTTCTGCTATATATGATTACATATATATGTTCAACTATCTCATTTGGATGAATTTTGTGAATTTATTTGCATTTTGGGGTGTAAATTTTGTTATTTGACCCAAAGTTCTTCTAATTCCGGATAAATTTGAGTTTACAGGAATGAAGTATGTGTAAATATGTTTTCCAGATGAGTTTTGTGTATTTATTGCTAATTTTTGGGGTTACCTTTTGTGTAGATGGATCCGAAGTTCTTGAGGAACCAGAGGTATGCTAGGAAGCACAACAAGCAGAGCGGTGAAGCAGCTGAGGAAGAGTAGGCTTGTGTCTTCTGTGAGGATGCTCGGTTTGGGGGGTTCTCTCTTTTGTGGGGTATTCTATATGTTTCAGCTAGTTTCATTCCAATGTTGAACAATATCTATCAAATTTCTTCTCGTTTTCGTTTACTTGTTCAAGTATGAGCTGAACCCATTTATGATTTGGTGGGATGCTACTCTTTTTTGAATGATTAAAATTGTGCTCGGAAATTATGTTGAAATCTATTCTTGATAATGCCTATTAATATTTGTAGTTTAGTTTTGCATTTGTTTTGACCATGGGAGTAAATGGTTTATTTCTATTGAGCAAGCTTCAATCAGATTTAATATAATGCACTGATGGTTGTCAAGAGAACAGTTTTTAGTTATTGATCTGTTAGGTTGGTTGAACCTTGGGTGGTGCATTTAAAATGAGTTTTTGGTTCTAACCTTTGCCCTTTTTTTTTCTTATACTTCCCATTTTAACTGCTTAACTCGGTTGTCTAGATCAGGAATTGTGGGAGTTATGGTAGATTGTTGTAATGAATTTTTCTCTTCTTTGCAATGGAACCCAAATAGTTGAAAATGACTTGACTTTAGGGACATAGCACAATTTCCGTTTTACCAAGTTTTGAATGGTTATTGTGGCTTCCGACTTACCATTCTATTATCTGTTTGGTGTCAATAGAGTGAATCTCTAGGATCAATCTGATTATGGGGTGATTCTCTGTTGCTGCAATGCGAATCTCAGAGCTGTAATTTCAACGGATTTATCTATTTAACTTTTTGTTTGGTCCAATTTTTTGCCTTCCCTTGACATCTCTACTCGTGAATACGAACAATAGCGCTGTGATTATTAGTTCCTTCAACAATCTAGACCTTTTCTTCCTAGCATACCTGAAATTTTTGCTCATAGATGGTGATATGCATAGGGTTTTACAAGAAGAAAAGCGTCCATGTAGTATGTTTAATAATGAAATCAAACATAGTACTTTCTTTGAAGTGCTATGCTATGTTGTGTCACTCGACTCATGTATTCATTCCCATCATTTAGTAAGGGAAGCAACATTTCACTTGTATGTAGGAGAATGCTATCATATTAGTTATTTCGACAATATCTGTTTCTGTGAGCCCATCTCATTTCGTTTCATTCAATCGCGCGAAACTGTCTATTGTGGTGAAGTATATAGAGCTAGTAATGGTCATTTTTAACCAGAATTTCAGTCTATTTCCTGTGTTCAATCTCGGAAGTACTTTCTTTCCAAATCTGGAATTTTTTAGTGTTACATTGCGCCCGTATTCCCGACATGCATAAGCATGATATACGTAAAGACCCATGTCTGAGTTGGATATCAAGAGAGTAGCCATGGAGAAGTAGTTATAAACTGGTAGCATCTGAAAACTTAAAACGAATAAAAGCAAATAGTTATGGCTCTTTCATTCAACGAGGGGTTCGACCAGTTTAACAGTTTTAGGGCCCCTCATGCGAGAGGTTAGGTTGTAAATTCCGATTACTTGCACAATGTCACGATTGACAACACGGAAAGTTCAAGCTTCGATGGAGGTTACATGTGATGTTGTGACAGCCTTTGTATAACCATTACGGATTGAGGAAAAGGAGAGATAATTATCACAACTTATGCAACCACTTTTTGTTTATATCCATGAAGTAGGGATTTTTTGTTGCAATTTTTTAATTTCAATCTTTTTTTGCCTTTTTACTCTTTGGCTGCTTAATGTTCAAATAATTTTTTGTACTATTTTGACTTAATAAAGCTAGAAGGTGTAATTTGGAAGCATAAATATGATTTTTTCTTGTTCAGAAAAAGTAAACTTTTCGACTTAAAATTGTTGTCAAAGAAACCCTTTGTGACGTTTGGATGGACACGAGTTGAGCATAGAATTCATTCCAACAATTTAGTATGGAGAAGGTAAAAAATATGAAATTTAAAGCAAGTGCCTTAAGAGCTATTGTCCTTGGCAAAATCGCTCTAAAATGGCTACAAATGCTTATTTAAGACCCTATAGGCCACCATCTTATTTTCCTTACCAAAATGGGCATTTTTTTTTTCTTCAATTCCTCCCTAACTTTATGTCTATTTTCGATTTCGGCCACCATTTTATTCAACTTGTTGCAAAAACACCTCACTTTATGTTGCCAAATGCTGCAACTAGGTTCTCGTGTGGCTTCTTCGTTGACTTCTTGAATAACCAAGACACTTGTACTCTGTCCTCGAGAAAAGGCTAATCAATTGGTAATATCCAACTCTTTGACAACCACCACGATACGCCTTACAAACGGTTTATACAGTCTGTGACCGATAGCAAAATTGCAGAGTGGTGAGGTTCTTAACACCTCTAGGCGGGTTTTGTAGCAAAAGAACCATTGATTTGCAACTTAACACAAAAACCTTTCCCACTATAGTTCCTCGATGATTCCTTACTATTGCGTACCTACAATGGATCGGTGAAATGGGGCTTCTCGTTGAGCATAAGTGCTTGAATTGAAACTAATGCTTGCAATATAGTTTATTTTCTTGGGATCCATTGGTCACTCGGTACACCAGGCCATATGTTCAAGAGGTACAAACATAAGTACATATACATTTTCATAAAGATTAAGGTTCAACCACATACCAAAAGATCCAAAAGGCTAGCGATGAAAATCATTAGAATATTTTTACTTATAAACAAACGTGTTCGTCACCTTAAACTTAGAATTTACTTCAATTCCTATTCTCTCAATTGCAACAATGGTGATTTAAATTCGATCATTACAATTTAGCCCATTTCCGAAATCATAAAAAGGAATTTAAGGTACACATGACTAGTCCATAAATGGACCAGATTGTCGTGAAATGAAAATTGAGGTCTTGATTGCTACATTTGAAAGGTCAGGGACTGATAAACATTCAATAAACAAATTGAATAGTAAAAATAGCTTACCCTTCTTTTTATCTTTTTACTCAAACTTTCTAGAAGGAAATATGATAACAGAAACGTAATAATAATATAGAAAAAATAATTTCTCACTTGTAGTAAACTTTCAGAAGTAATGATAGGATAGCCCGAGGGGGAAAAATATATCCAAGAAGATTGTTTCTTGTTCTCAAAATGATGATCGGATAAATCATTTACTCGTCAAAGCATGGGATATTCTTGGCATTTGATGTCATCCGGGGGAAAAATAATTTAGCGACTTTGCTGTATTTCTCCTCCCGCCCAAAATTCTATGATTAAATTAAACGAGCGTGATAAACGTACAGAAATAATTGTACATAAATTATTCAGTGCATTTATATAGTTAGAAATATAATATTGCTACATAGAGTCGACATATCTATCGGTACATGATTTTTGGCATGTGAAATCATCTTCTTTCAATTATTTAAAAAACTATAATTTTGCCCGTAGAAGTTTTTATTCTCGGTTTCAAATTTATGAAAACCAAAATAACGTGAAAAAAAAGTTATTTTTGGACTTTCAAAAAATTATGAAATGGCAACTTAAACCCTGGCTTAGAGGAAACTCTCTTAACAAATTCATTGAGTTGTTTTTGATAAACCAAAAGCTTACAATTACAACCGAGCATCAGTAAAAGAATCTCCAAGAAAAAACAAGAAAGATGTACATGATTTCCAACATGGTTTAAAAAATCTGTCGCAATAATACGTAACGGTTAGCAGAACCATTTGGATGACTATAGCAGTAAACATTTGATCACTACGTTTAGGTGCAATAGTGTAATTTTATTCGGTAAGAAACCGAGTATCGATCTCAGAACCCCCTAACTGGCGCGGAAGTCCTAAGAGATTTCTAATTGCGCGTCACTAACATTAGAATTTACTTTTGAATCAGTACAAATGACTAAATTACTTTTACTCCTATTTGCTTCGTAGTTGGTTCCGGTACAGGAGAATGTTGGCAAACAAATTACTAACAATTTCACAAGAGTTTTTTAAGTAGACATTTAGTAGAACAATCCTAGAAAGCTTACAAGAACTCTCAACATTTGTAAAGAAATTCTGGAAAATTATTTTAGTAACAATAAATATTTAGATATTATATATAAGAGAACTATATTCATACATCTAGATAATGATTACAAGGCATTGGATCAATTGAAAATCCTACCTTATCGTCTCTCCTCACTCTGTCAGATCTACTGTTACCTCAATTTATAATGTTGTTGTTGTTGCTCGGGCTGTTGCTACCTCCGTTCGTAGAGCTGCTGCTACCGCTTACTCCTTGGCAGTTTCCGCTTGCAATTTGGTCATTGACGTTCACGGTGTTGCTCTCTCCAATCGTGCTGCATCATGTTCAGCTCCCCGTGTTGCTGCCGAACCTGATGTTGTCCCTGTTGTTGCCACCATCTCTACTACTTTCCTGTTGCTATCACCTGGTAATTTCTCAACCATTCAATTTGGCGCTATTTTTTCTATTTTTGTATTTAATTGACTTTTGTTTGCAATCTTAATCTCACTATATTTTTATTTATGTGCTATTAATGGTGTGCTTTTTCTGTTCTATAAATATATTGCCCTGCTAGCGTACGCGCACACCATGTATGTGTAAAAATACACCATTCATGAGACAATATATTTACAAAATAGAAAAACTTGTCATTCATAGCACAAAAATAAAAATACAGTGAGTCTAAGATTGTAGATAAAAAGTCAATTAAATACCAAAAGTAGTGGGAAATTAAATGGTTGAGAGAATTACCAGCTGCAACAAAAGGTGGAGAAGGAAGTAGCAGCAACAACAGGGAAGCATCGGGTACAATGGCAATTGCAAGGCAGCATTATATTCTGTAGTAGCACGGCAAGCATAACATAAAGTAGTAACACGATGGAGAGAGCAACACCACAAGCTGTAATGGCCAAATTGTGAGCGAAAATTGTAGAGGAGTAAGTTATAGGCGAAGGCAGCAATGACCCGAGCATCAACGACAACAAAATGAATGGAGTCAACAGTAGATTTGGTAGAGCAACGCGAGCCGACGGGGTTGCAAGTGAATACAACAGTGGGGGGAGGATGAGAGAAGCTAGATTCGGAGGGCTAGAGCCATGGATAACAAAACAAGCTGAATGTTGGGTTGAGACAGAAATGCGAGGGGGATTGGAAGTAGAGCGAGGATGCGAACGAAGGGGTTCCGATGGAGGGAGAAGATCCGGTTGAAGGGATAGAGTATCGGGCAGTAGAACGAGCTGAATCAACTGCTAATGATTGATATTTATAATCTGATGATTTAGTTCTACTTAGTGTGTAATCGGGAATTGATCAGACTCCATAACTATGAAAATCTTAGATTTTAGACTAAATTAATTTTTAGATTAAGACTTATAAAATTATACTCATCAAGTAAGATTCGAGGGGATTGCACAAATTTATTTTCAGTCATGCGAAAATGCTTCCATCTACTCGGGATTGTGCCGGTTTATAAAATATAACAAGATTTAATTTAGAACATATGTACTAACAAAGACATTACAACTAATTAATAAAATAATTATGCTAATAATTAAACAACTCAATCAACAAACTTTTATTGATCAATAGTAGCATAATTTTCAAATGAGATCTAGCTTCAATCCAAGCATACCCGTACACTTCCTCAAAAATGAAGAACAGGAACAGCAAGTCAGAAAGAGGAAAAAACCAAAAAATGTAAAAACAACAAAAATGAAATTGGTGATGGTGGTCTCTCTTGCTCTGTGATTGGTGTGTCCCTTTGTGTGAATGGTGGTGATATGCACGGAAGCATGGAGAGGCTTTATTTGGCAGTTAGGTCATAAAATCGATCAAGATATGGGGGAATTATTGGTTGCTTGTTGAGCTTTTTATTTCTTATTATTTTTTGCCATAATTTCATAGCAATTTTTGCAAGCTCGTTATTTGACATTTTTAACATCAATTACTTGTAACGCACATGAAAATCAATAACACCAAAATATAGTATATTACATGCATTAAATGCCAAATAATTGACGTTATTACTCTGGATTAAAATTATATTTTGTACAAATTTATAGCGCAATCAATCCCCACTTCTATTGTTTACCGAAACTATCTAACCTCAAAGAACTACACAATAATCTACTATAACTCAACAAAAGGCACGACATCATACATCTCATTCATTCTATAAAAACAACGCTATTCTCATAACGAACTCAAAGATGCCACCCAAAACTCAATGACCAACACTATCATCGTGCCTTGATTTATAAAAATATGAAATTCCACATACACTCGCTCTTTAGTACACAACCTTCAACCAAATATCTCAAAATACCCACACGATGCATAAATGTATAACTCTCCTAAGATTCTCTACTCGTGCAATATCTAGCCATACAACTCATCATACACATCACACAGTCTCCCAATCACTCCAATTACTCGACACAAATGACTTCAAATACTCAATGCATCAACTCGAAATACTTTATGCATCAACTCCAAACACTATACCCATCAACTCTAAACATTCTACACATTTTCTTTCTATTCCTCACTTTCCACTCATCTCCACACATTCATCACCAAATAATTAATCTGCTAAAACAAATATCTCTCATCAAATCCACACTCTTATCTTGAAATTTGCCTCTCAACCTTACCAACATGAATTTTCAAGGACTCACATCATCGCCAAATGGCAAAGCTATGTATATATATATATATCCCCATCACTTTTCCTCTCACAAAATCATATCATTTTCAATACGACTCTACATCACAATAACACTACCTCACACTCATTACAAAGTAATACTACATCAACAACAACATGTCAACAATGATACAACATCACATCCGTAATGACACGATGCCCTGCCAATGATATTATAACTTCACTTCCATGATAGCCAATAAGTTCTAACATAACAATTAAAACAAGCTCAATACCTCATAGAAATATTATGCATAACGCAACTGTCTCAACCATCATCTCGATCACCGCCCCCACAAATACAGTTCACTTGCCTTCCCGCTATATATATATATATATATATATTTTTTTTTTTTTTTTGCCTATAAGAAATAAGATGGAAGATACCACAAATATACATACAACACAATCAACTCGATGGAAAGCCATACTTCACCCACTAATAAAAGATTATCTCTAACTTATCTTGAATTTCAGCTTGAATACATCGCCAACAAATCATACAAGTGTAATAAATTCTAGCCAATATTATATATATCCTTGTCACTCAAAACATCCACATCTCAGTACAAAAAATATACCGCCTCATTTCACAACACATGCTACCATGCCAAGTAACACATGCTACCACCCTACGTAACACATGCTACTATGTTGCACAACACAGCTTCACGTAATTTCATAAAATACACTAATCATACATATATCCATACAATACCCTACTTGTACGGTTTACCAAGAAAACATCCTCACAAGGAAGCACCCGCCTCGAAAAAGCCAACATGAAACACTAATACGAATTATATATATATATATCTAATATAGTATGCCACAAAATTCATATTTTGAGTTGCCCTACAAAGTCCATGCCACCCAAGTATAACCACAAATATGTATATTTTAAAGTACGAAATATCATCTATCAAATACATGCAACACTACAAGGCACACAATGTCACACCCCGAAATCCCAAATGATCCGGGTTCGCGATTCTAATCACTTTTTAAAGAAAAGAAAACGAAAAATATATAATTTGAAAGAAAGAAAATAAATGAGATTTCTTCTACTTCATTTCTTTTACTTCTCATTCTACAGCACTACCTACAAAATACATAAATCACGAGTTTATATAAGGTATATTATACCTTTGTTTTGGCCCAAACAATCTCAAGGGCTACAACAAGTGTAATATAAAAATATATATTTGACAACCTTAAATACTTCAACTTTGAATAAATACAACATAAACTTTAACTACGAACCTACTAAGGCCAAGTAAATTAACATGAAGGTGGCTAACAAAATATAAGATAATCCATCTATATTCAAAATGTATATATCAATTTGGGACATCTCATGGATGCCGCTCGCTAGCTTCCACACCTAAACTAATTTTATGATACAATATGGAAAAAAAAATGCACGAGTTAGTCTACTAAATAAGACGACGGTGCCGTAATGTATAAACATGCCACATATAAAAATGTATGTAATGCAACTTCCATTCAATGCAACTCAACACGACTTCAACTTCCCTTCTAGACTTCAACTTCTAAAAATTTGGGACGAGCGTCTAAAATTCTTTTCTTAAAAAATAAGGTTCCTTTGTGAACCCTCTATTAATTGCTCCATTCGTGGAACGTTTATAGGCAAATTATTGATCAGGTTTCCCGACTTTTACGGTAGGGCACCGAGCCCTCTCTTTGTTTTCTTCATAAACATCATATAACTTCGACACTTGTCCCAAAAGAAATGGAAAATGACTTTATACTTCTATGAATGCAATATGATTTCCCTTAAAACATAATCATGTTTACAACGTCGAAAATTAACAATTAAACTTCGTAAACTTTATTCTTTACTTCTAGAACAAGATTGAGTATCACTCCTTCAAATAATTTTAAGTTCTTCTCTTTGCTTCCTTTTGAAAATAAAACTTCAATTTCTTTAGGAAAAATTATTTCCAAACTTCTCGTTTATCAAAACGCTTCTTTAGTTCAAAATACGAATAATGTCACTTCAATACATAAATGTCAATACAATGACAATATAATTCAATCATGTTCTAAACATGCTTTATACTTTATATATCAATTTCATACAACTACAATTCATCTTTAATTCAACTTCTATGAATTAGGCTAAGACTTCATAAAATTGACACATAAAGTATATGCATAATTCATGTACATATTATTATTTTGTAGGCTACTCGTACCTATTATGAAACTTAAACTCGTCCGAAAGAAATTCGTCAAATTACTTTAATTCACCTTCTTCTTCACCCCTATGTTCGATCTATCTATTGAACTCAAATTACTTCAAACCTACAATTAAAGATGGTCTACTAAGCACGGGGATAAAAAAAAATCAACTTTAAGTTCACGTACCAACTAGGCACGAAAAATGAGATAAAATGAACTAGCAAGGTTCGTGACTTACCTAAAAATGTTCTCCATATTGCAGGATCAAGAATCTAGCCTAAGTTTGTAGATTAGCCTCGTGAACTAGATGATATTGGATCTTCTAACTCCAAAAATTTCATGGCCACCCCTTTCTCTCTCTCTATGTTCTATTTTCGGGAAAAAAATATAAGCCAA
Source organism: Embelia ribes (assembly GCA_001753735.1). Lineage (NCBI taxonomy): Eukaryota > Viridiplantae > Streptophyta > Magnoliopsida > Ericales > Primulaceae > Embelia > Embelia ribes. The sequence goes on from MKEJ01058347.1 coordinate 10,489, forward strand.
ACAGTATATTTTCCGAGTCATTTGAAGTCTAATAAATAGCATCTAGATTGATCCAACCATTGTTGAATCGATCGATCTAACATTTTGGATCAATCCAACAACTAGTTGGATCGATCAAATCTACGGGAATTTTTTGTCCAAACACCTTGGGATGAAAACTTCCAAAAACATCCCAAATCACTTTTAGACACTAATAGACGTGTTCTTCCATCTCCAGATTATCATTGAATGCTCGAAACTCATTTTACATGATTTTATATGTCTTCCGATAAATTCCGACACAACACTGCATTCACTCTTCTACACTTTATGAAATCCAACTCTTGAGTCTTTTAACCACTTCATAATACTCTTCTACTTCTATACCACAATTGGTATGCCATCTGAGTACTACCGTGCACGCGCTAAACCTCGTAAAAATACATCTTGTATCTACACTATAAAATAAACGCCTCTACATTTAGTCACATTCTATACTAATGTGACATAATCTTCTTACTTGTATACTTCTATAAACAAATAAAGACTTCATATAGTTCCGTCGGTCGCACTTCTATAAAATCACAAATACTTCGTACTTCCTTTTATGATACTTAGTACACTTCCGTTCTACAATAATGTAATAATAATATTATGTGCTTCTATAATATTATTATAAATGCAAAAAATTCATTCAAAATTTTCAGGACGTTACACCCAATTTATGAAATCTATGGGATGCAAACGTGACATTGCTAACCCGATCGAAATAATCAACTCCTCGCAATTTATGAAATGGAAACATACCTCATACGACAGACCCCATTCGTAGTCTGTGGCATAGCATATGTATGAGCCTGCAAAGACTAGCTCTGATAAAAACTACCCCAAGTACTACCCCCCTAATATCCACCTCGTGATAACATCGCACCCTGATAAGAAAAGGAAAATGGTGCAGTATAAAGTGGTCTAGGGGTTGCCATCGAAGGTAAAGGCTGAGTAGGATTCCGAGAACCACTAGGAGCCGAAAAGCCCTAAGAACAATGCGACTGAATGTGACCCCTACTACCATACCTACGGCATACGATCATATGGCAGGAAGTCTAAACGTGCCCCTCCTCACTACAAATTGCCCATGAGATGAAGAAGAAAAAGTGTCCCAAGACCTTTTCCTATCACTACTACTACCAATGTTAGAACCACCTCCATGGTTGCCACTACCACTATAGCCACCCCGATTCACAGAACTCGTTCCAGAGTCTAGAACCATCTAACTCTATGATTTCCCCCAAAGGCTTCAAAGAACGAGTACCCTCAATACGTTGCTTAACGAGTATACCCTCTTCAACCTTCATGGTGGCGCTCACACAATGCTTGTATGACTTGTGTAAGCTCAAAGCCACCGGAATACGAATAGAAGGACATAAAACCTTCTCGAACCGCTGACATTGATGTTTCTCAGTAGCGACAAGCTCCAGTGCATACCTTGAAAGGCTCATAAATGCCCCTTGATATTGCTAAACCATCGTGCCTTTCTGCACTCAATTCACAAACTCCTCCCATTTTCTTTCCCATTCCATGTCCAAAAAGAAATCCTCCAAAAATATTTCCCATAATGCAGCCCAAGTCATGTCCTTTAGTCTTAGAAGTTCCTCTTGTCCTTTCCATCATTTTCTGGGTTCACCCCTTAAATAGAATGGTATTGTTGCCTTCCTAATATTGTCATCCGTCATTTGGAGTAACTTAAAAATTTGTTCAACCCTCGTCAACCACTGCTCAGCCTCTATTGGCTCAGCATCTCCCTTGAAAATAGGAAGATCCATCATATAGAAATACCTCAGAGCCGCTGAAGTCCGTGTATGATCACTTCCACCGGCACCTCTTTCCATCCAATTAAAAGTCACTTTCATGGCCCTAAACATGTTAGAGGATCCCACATGCTCAACTCCCGGCTGGTGGTCGAGCACATGGTAGATTATAACGTTGAGGTTCGAGAACTTTTTCTTCATAGTCATCCTCATTCTCCTCCACTATATCTTCCAAAGGGGGAATGCCTTCTTCTTCCCTCAATTCAACCTCAATCTCCTCCCGCATACGAGCACGTGTATGTGTACGCATAGGCAACACCTCTTCTTCAACACATCCTCCCATTCGACCACCCCTTCCTTAGGTTCCTCATCCACCTCTTCATAGTCCGGGACCACTACCATCTTCCATTCTTACATTATATCACAACAAATAAAATTCATTAGAAAAACTATAACATGCTAGTAAAAATCAAACTCCCACGTGTTAACCAAACAAATCCCAACCACCAAATATAAATATGCATTTTAGTCTCATCCTGGCCACAGTTCCTACCCACAAGTTACCTAGGTTTACATAACTTGGTTAGCTCTGATACCAACCTAACAAGCTCTGAATTCTTGTCACAAACCCAGGGTTGTGAGCTATTAAAGTAACAAAAGAAAACAAAGAAAATAATAACCATAATAACCAAAAGAAATCAAAATATTACTACGTCGTCCTTGCCAACATACATCCATAATCATAAACAAAGCTTGATTTCATATACATCATGTCCATAATATAGTGATCCATAGCTAACATATACAATAGCATTTACTAAATAACTACGCTTGTGTATACACGATCAAGCTAAGTACTCAGTCAAAATAAATAAATGTTATACATAAAAGAGGCCCAATACATGTACAATATACCCTAGTAATGACCTCTATAAAATATAACAAAAATATGATATCTCTTCCCTCAATAGCCTAAGCCTACTTGCTATAGTCCTTCGTCCCTGTACAATTATAATAACATTGTATAGAAAGAAATTAAAATATATGGTCAAATTTCTACGATTTTAATTTTTCTATGATATGAATGTATATGAAATGTTATGCGATATGCCACATGAATGCTCGAACCATGTCCAAACGCCATTTTCATAAACATTTTACAAAATTCATATTGTCAAAATCCATACTTTTCCAAAATCCATATTTTTAGCATACTCATAATTTCCTCATTATCCATATTTCTCATATAAGATGCTCATTCTGAGCTTTTAATTCCAATTTCCTCATTTTCCAATCTTATTTGCTTATTCTACGCCCACATAAATTTCTCATGCTAAAACCAAAAGGACTCGATAAAAGTGGGACTAGTATCTTTATTTCGGCTCTCGCCAGGACTACCATATCCTTATACCATATGAAATAGTACGAGTGGCGCACGAACCTTGATTCATAGGACCAACTCCGAGAATGCCAGGTCACTCACAAAATTTTAATTTTCATTGGTAAATTTTGGCCTAATCCCGAAAAGAAATAGAAAAGACTCAATTCAACCCACGAATGCTCATGCCTTTTCTATCCTGAAAATATCCACATTTTTCCTTCTGAAACCATATCTCATGAATCATGATCATGTATGTATAAAATGCTCGAATAATGTCAATATGTGCATGATAACATAATGAATCAATACCATGTCACATATGCAATAGAGTATGCTATATACGAATGTGCATAATTTAAATGTGCTCTACCGTAGGCCTTTTCTTAAATTTTATTAAATGCTCGTATGATTTTATAAATAGAATTCCACTATTTAGAAACATAATTTCCCATATCAATCCATATATCTCCTTTTCAATCCATAATTTTCATACCATGATTTCAAACCATAATTTTACAAAATAACATACATAAACACATCACATTAACCCTCATATTCATAGTAGAACTATGAATTTGTCATACCTGAATATCCTAGAAAATGCATCCCGAAGAGTTCCCAAGCAAACCCTCAAATCCGTCCCTAATTGGCCTACCGATTTGATCTATGTATACAACTTGGATTCGTTTGAACCTAGCCAAGAAAATGATTCCAACAAAGTAAGGAGCAAGAATCAACTATTTATTTCAATGTGCAATCAAGGCACAAAAACCAAGAAAATCAAACGAGAAAGACAAAAGACAAGACTTACCTCAAATGGTAGGCCTTACTCTAATGAATCCAAATAGTATATTTTTATCGCGATCCGTGTGTTCTTGCTGAATGTTTGTGCCCCAAAAAGTTAGGAAATTTTCACTCTTTCCGTCTCCTATTTCGAGTTTGAAAAAGAAGAAGATGAATAGGTAAAGTGTAAGTTAACACTTTAATTTTAAAATTTGACCGGTTCTATCGATCCAACTGCACTTGGATTGATCGGTGTGCACTTTTGTATCGATCCAACAACCCCTAATTTGATCAAAGTTACCAGAATTTTGGATCCAAACGCCTCAGGACAAAAAATTCCAAAATGAGTCATAATCACTCATAGACCTAATATTAGTATTTAGAAACTTTTGGAATAGGATTTGAGGGCACAAAACTCGTTTTACCAGATAAAATACAACTATCGACAAACCCCGATACATAACGTCACTATGCCTCATTTCACAACCCCGAGACTACATTTCACATATGTCATTATCCTTAATGATATGCCACCATATCCCCAATATGCAATAGTAATTTCCTAATGCATATGACAACTACATAAATAAAATGAATAATTTATTCAGAATTTTCTAGACGTTACAATCTCCCACTCATCTACCGCAAAGCAAGCAATAGTACACCGAGTCTCGTGACTCAATGCATCCCCTACTACATTTTCCTTTCTGGGATGATACTCGAGATCAAAGTTATACTACTTGAGATACTCCATCCCCTTTCTTTGCCTCATATCAAAGTCCGGTTGAGCGAATATGTATTTCAAGGACTTGTGATCCGAATATAACTTGAATTTTTACCTGTAAAGATAGTGTCACCAACACTTCAACTCGAATACTACGGCCCCGAGCTCTAAGTCATGTGTTGGGTAATTTTGCTCATAAATCTTCAACTGTCTCAAAGCATAAATGACTACCTTCCTAATTGGCATTAATACACGACCTAAGCCTTCTCTAGATGCTTCACAATACACCAAATACCTAAGT
>MKEJ01058351.1:0-10379 GCA_001753735.1 Embelia ribes
AGTTATATAATTATTTAAAAATTGAGAAAAATAGACACACTGATTTGGATCATTTCTTATTTTCTCAGATGAAAGGAATCCCTCTTTAATAGTTAATTGCTGTAAATTTTAAAGTTGCTAGTATTAATTTGTGTTTAGGGGACATTTGTTTGTATGGATCTGAGCCATTGGAATCTCTTATTTTTTTAAAATAAGAATACTGTAATTTTTCCCACTGCTTATCTTTAGAGCTTTTATGTTTAGGTGATCTATGTTTTATCTGATTTTAATTTGTTGAGTAGTCTGTTGCTTTTAATCTCAAATGGAAGAAGCTCTTAATTCTGATTTTTTTTTTATGTTAATATTTGTTGTCTCTTCTACATGTCAAAATCCTACGTAACTGTATGTGTAAAATCTCCATCAATTTCAAATTCGATATCAATTTATGTTATGGGTACCTTTAATAGATCCTAGCTATATTTGGAGTCTCTGATTATTTGGTGAATAATATTTAAGTTTTTGTATTACTTATTTATAGGAGTTTTAGGTTTCTATGGGATTGAGTGATCAAAGGAGTTTTAGGTATGCATTTTTAGTGTTTAACCTTTGTACTTATGGGCTTGTATATTTGTGCAATTTAGTTTCTGCTGATTGTTCATTGTATAGTTTCTAGCTGTTTCTGTATTAGAATCATTATAATTCTTTGTTAACTCTAACATCATGGCAGTACTTTATATTTGGATTTTGAAAAAAATGTTATTTATTTGTTTTCTGTTTACTTTTATATTTATTTTCCATTTACTGGTATATTTAATTTACTTGTTCATTTGATAATTAATTTATTGTTTTTAGTTGAGTACCAAGTGATTGTAGATGATTTGATTTTCCACTTACCACTTGACGACTGAAATTGCTTCCCTTGGATGAATTTAGTAATCAAGGCTGGAGTCTCAAAATGGGCTCTTTACAGTGCCCTTTTGGGTATTTGGAAAGGAAACCAAACGAGTCCGAGAATTGGCAATATTTGTGCCATAGGCCTTTGGTAAGGGAGCATTTCTAGTCACTCATTGGAGTTTGTGGAATTATCATGTCTACCAGTTCAGTGGTGTTCAATATGTATCTAGTTTCTAATATACATGATTTTTAGACTAGTTATTTGACTTATCTTTTTTACATTCCTTTTTATTTAGCTTGCATTTTCAATGGTTCTTGAAAGATTGATTGCTTGAACGTTTGTAATGATTGCTATGATGTGTGATGATTGTTTTCTAGATCTGTGTCTATTGTGATTTTTAACCTGCTAAAATAGTATGATTTTGAAGAGTGTCACAAGTACTTTTATAAATTCACTTTTACCCATAGATGCTTAGTTTTTCTGTGAAATTCGCTTTTTCAATTTTGGTGCCTAGATTCCTCCTCTGGGTTTGTTTGTCGTGAGCTTAACTTACGTTTTCGAATAGTAGTGGTGCTTGGTATATCAATAAGACATTGCTTGAAAAGACCATGAATAATTTATGAGTACTGCAGAAATTAGGCAAAGATTATGTCACATCGCAAGTTTGAGCATCCAAGACATGGCTCCTTGGGATTTCTTCCTAGGAAAAGGGCTGTTCGTCATCGCGGAAAAGGTTGCTAATGTTCTACACTCTTATTTCGTGGTCTTTTATTTCTTATTGCTTTACCATGTTTAGTTTCTATCTAATTAATAGATTGTTAGTTTTTAAATTTCTAGTAAATGTTGACGGCCTGCTCTTTAATTAGTTATTTATAGTATTTGTTAGCCTTAGGGTTCTTTCAGTAAAAGTTGGCATGGATATAGCAACAAATTTTACTATAGAAAAGTCCCACTTTTGTTCAATGACCAAACTAGGCGGATAAAAAGTACCCTATCTGCTTATATATAATTTATTTGTTACAGTAAATTTTTTTGCATTGCCTTTTAATCAATGTATTTCCTTAGCTTTCTCTGTTGTAAAGCTATTTACTGAAACGTATGTTTTGTTGGTCACATAACCTTGTTAACGGATATATTTGATGTCTTTCTGTAGTAGCCCTTGTGTCTGTTCATTGATGTCTGGCTAGTAGAAAATAAATTGTATTAGTATTCAAATCCAATGTATAAAATCACCTTTGTTTCATAAGGAGATGTAATTTCTGTTTTGCATCTGGTATTTAGGTCAGTTTGCATCATTATCTCTTGTAATAGATTTTTTTATTGTTTAATATCACTACTACACTTTCCTTATTTATTGAATGCTAAATCATGCTGGTGCTTTTGAAATGTGGTTTTAATGTTAACTTTATCCTATGAAATTCTGTTTCTAGTCTGATAATCTTTTGAACCTTTTTCTTTTTTAAAATCCCAATAAATTGTCCAATTATGCTTAAATTTGTTAATTTGAGAGCATATACATAACTGATGCATGGTTATTGTTCAATTTGTTTAGATATATTCATCGATATGTCACCACAACTTGTTTTGTTGAAAATTGATTGCCTCCTTCCCATTCAAATTATTTTTCCAGGCTGCTTCTTTCTGTGCTATGATAGTTGAAATACAATATGAGATTATGTTCATGTTCTTGTTTTAACTCCTGATTTGGCTTTCTTTAAATGCAGTGAAGTCCTTCCCTAAGGATGATCCATCAAAACCGTGTCGGTTGACTGCTTTTTTGGGATACAAGGCTGGGATGACACATATTGTTAGAGAAGTTGAGAAGCCTGGATCAAGTATATTTCTCTTTTATTTTCATTGTCATGCTATGTTGGCTTTTAGTTTTGACTATTGAACATTTGGTAAACAGAACCAATAAGGAGTGTTAATATTTGTTTGTTTTGCTTTAAGTGTACCCTAACAGACAAACAATCATATTGTGTGTTTGTTATCATTGATCAGAAAAAGGTCTTGGTATTTTTTTTTGGAGAAATATATACAATGAAAGCATGAAAAGTGTTGGATGATCAATTTCTTCATAGTTTTATACATATGCATGGTTTCACTAATGAAGTCCTTTTGTCCAGAGCTCCACAAAAAGGAAACATGTGAAGCAGTCACTGTTATTGAAACTCCACCAATGATTGTAGTCGGGGTTGTTGGATATGTCAAAACACCTAGAGGGCTTCGCTCCCTCAATACTGTTTGGGCACAGCATCTCAACGAGGAGGTGAAAAGGAGGTTCTACAAGAACTGGTGCAAGTCCAAGAAGAAGGCTTTCACCAAGTACTCGAAGAAGTACGAAATTGAAGAAGGGAAAAAGGATATCAATGCACAGTTGGAGAAGATGAAGAAGTACTGCTCTGTGATCCGTGTTTTGGCTCATACTCAGGTTTGAAATGAACTATTTCTTTTTAGCTCATACTCAGGTATAAAATAACTATTCTTCCAATCCATCCAACCCCCTGCCCTCTTGTGGTCCAGTCAAGTAGATGTATTTACATCTTTTTTCTGTGTGCAGATACGAAAAATGAAAGGTTTAAAGCAGAAAAAGGCCCATCTGATGGAAATTCAGGTGAATGGTGGCGATGTTGCTCAGAAGGTTGATTTTGCTTATGGCTTTTTCGAGAAACAGATCCCTATTGATGCTGTGTTTCAGAAAGATGAGATGATTGACATCATTGGGGTAACCAAGGGTAAAGGTTACGAGGGTGTGGTGACCAGGTGGGGTGTGACTCGGCTTCCCAGGAAGACCCATCGTGGGCTTCGCAAGGTAGCCTGTATTGGCGCATGGCATCCTGCTAGGGTTTCTTTTACTGTTGCTAGGGCTGGGCAGAATGGCTATCATCACCGTACAGAGATGAACAAGAAGGTTTACAAACTTGGAAAGAGTGGTCAAGAGTCTCATTCTGCTATCACTGAATTTGACAGGTTAGAATCCTCTTTTAACTCCCTTTCTTTCTAACTTGTCCGGGTTCCTCATACGTGTTCGGGTTCTTGTGTTTATGTTTGGCTTTTTGCTATGGCTGAAATCATCATTAGTTGCCAATTTGTCTTTGCTTGTTTGCTCATTAGTGTTTGATTTTGTAAATTTCCATTTAGCTTCTATTGTGGTTTTTCCTCTGCGAATCATATCATTGTCCATAAAACATGCTTAATTTCACTCTCTTTTTGTGGACTGGTGATCTGATTAATGGATTCTGTTTGGTATTTTTTGTAAACATGTATATCCGTAAATTTTATTTATTTATTTATTTATTTATTTTTATGTTGGTGAGTTAAAGGTTCAAGTCACAATTTGAAATTCATATTTATCTCTTTGTAGGACTGAGAAGGAAATAACACCAATCGGGGGCTTTCCACATTATGGTGTGGTGAAAGAGGATTACTTGATGATCAAAGGCGGAGTTGTGGGCCCAAAGAAGCGAGTTGTCACCCTGAGGCAGTCTCTGCTAACCCAGACATCTAGGCTTGCTATGGAAGACATCAAACTCAAGTTCATCGACACCTCTTCCAAGTTTGGCCATGGTCGCTTCCAAACCACTCAGGAGAAGGCCAAGTTCTATGGGCGGGTCAAAGCATAAAATAAGAGTCTTGCACTTGTTCTACAAAAAGACTACTTTTAGTTTTGAGTTCTTTTAGTTTGAATGATTTCAGATTTACAGGTGCTTGGAATTTTTCATCTTAGTTTTGGTGTTTTGTGCTAGTTTCCTAGCGAAACCATTTTGTTTGCTGATTTTGGATTCAAATGAGATACATTACTTCTATCTATTTGGCTATCAATGTTTTATCAGTTTCCCAAGTGTAATTCTGATGTTACTTTTAGAAGCTTTCAATTTACAGGAGGCAATTGTCAAATCACAATATTAGGCATTGGAAGCCTGGAAGTTGTGAGAATTTGGTACTGGTTTTACTTGTAGGCGAGGAGACTTGGCTAGTGCTGACACTAAACCCCTTTGTTCAGTACCTAGCTGTTGTACAATGGCTTTTGTAATTTTATGCTGTGGGGTTGATTTGTTCTTGAAACTTCAGTTGGAAGCTTTAGAATGGAGCTTACCTTCTACATTTCCATTGGGATAAATTCATGATCTACAAGTCCCAATTAAGGTATATATGGTACATGACTTATAGAAATTTAAGTTAGGATTTTAAAATACCATCAATATCAATTTTATATTAAGCTAAATACGAAACAATTAAAATAATCAGATGTCATGTAAATATTAAACTCTTTTGTGGCCATAGATATCTTGTCATTGATACTTAATCTCTCTATGCCCTTGTAGTTCCGGTTGGGTACTATCGGGATGAATCTGGTGGTCCTTTGGGTGAATCTTGAAGAGCTGGACCAATTTGTAGATCCGGCTGAGTGCTATCCGGATTGCTAATTATATGCGGGGGCACCTTTGGGCTCATGAGGGAATTAAGGGTTTGTTTGTCTCTAACTTTTAAGGAAATAAGATAGCTTAGTTTTGAATGAGAGGAAAGCTAAATGCATCTTACTTAAAAGTTACTGTTTTATTTAGGTCAAAACAGGAAATAAGTTCTAACTTAAAAGCTAAAGAATTTAATATTATCCAATTTTTAGGCCAAAAAAATTAAAAAACTAAGTTGGAACAAAATAAGCCAAAAGTTTATTGTGTGGTTGCAGATTTTGAGTTCTACAGGATTCCTGCCCCTGGAGGTAGCTCCTTCAATAGACAACTTTAGACCCGGCCTTTTCTATGGCGTGAAAATATCCACTGTGGTGGGGAGTTGATATCCTGTGTTCGGAATAGGACAGCTAGCAGGGGTGGTGCGTGCCTCAAAAACAAATTACTAGCGCGTGAATTCAGGGATGCCGAATTGTTGTCTCTACGGAACAAATTGTTGGGTTAGAGACTAGATTTCAAACGAGAGTATGCATGTTTTCGTGTCTTGTTTGACCATATTTGGCTGGCCACCATATAGGCGAGTTGTAATTCAGTTGGTTTCAACTAGATTAACAGCGTCGGTTGTTTAGTTGGTTTCCGTTGTTTTTTATGCTCTCGGGTTGTGAGAGGTTCTTGCTTTCTCTCGATCTATTAGGGATTGTTTGGCCGAATGCCTTCTTGTCCTCAATGTAATTTGTTGGTTTATAATATACTTGAAACTTTCTAAAAAAAAGTTACTGCAATTGTGTTTATATCCCTGGAGGATCGCATCTTTTATTTAGATAACTGAAGCTGACTGAAATGTCTAATGTGACTTTAGCGTTTGATACTAGCATATAAGCTCACCTTTTTAGTTTTTTTTTTCCCCTTAAAACGTAAGTCAACATTGGATTGTTCAGCTTAAATATTAAGCTTATATGTTATTTTGGAATAAATAAGATGAAAAATTTAAATTAAATATATATATATATTTTTTAATCAAAAATAAAATAATTTATTTACTTAAAAGCAAAATATATATATATATATATTGATTTTGGTACTACCATTGTGGGCCAAGGTAGGCAAGAGAAAGAAGAAAAGAACAAAACAAAAAATACGAAATAATTTAGCATATATTTTTCAACATTCCTTTCGAGTGCGCTCTCTTGTTATGGGTCCCTAAGCTTTAGAATATGTCTGATTCTGAAAAAAGTTATTGATAGTCCTTTCTTAAGGCAACACCAACATTTAACTTATTTCTTGTTTAGTTTTTCTAAGTTTTATAGCCTCTTTAAGAATAATAATAAATTTTGAAATACTTGCTGGCATAGAGCACTATGTTCTGGAACTAATAAAAGCTTGTAATTTTAGGAAAGAAGTTCCGGTCACAAATTTTTTCCGTTCTCCTTGTTTTGGTTTGTTTTGATTCTGAAGTTGATGAAGCTTTTGATTTGGGTCAAAAAAGTCCAAGCATTGGGTTAAGTTACTTCTAAGTTGACAAGTTAGCTTTTGTTAACTTAAAGGCAGATTTTACAAGCAATTCACAAGTTAGATGAAGCAAATAATTACTTGCAAAGTTCGCATTACATATTTTTGGAGCAATTGACTACATAAGCTTGAAAAATAGACTCAAAAAATCAGTTGTCCCAAAGATATACGGCACCTTTGCGAACACATAAAAAAACTTTATTGTGCAGAATTGGCAAACGTTACACTCGGATTTTTGAGGCAGCTGGCTGCATCCAGGCCTGTCCTTGCGTTCTTATTATTAAGACTACGGGGCCGCCACAAAGGTCGGTTGTCTGAAAAATCTATGATGCATTTTTAACCCACGTTAAAAAAATGCACCCTAACGTGTTGACAAAATTTGTACCTAAATTTTTTGGCCAATTGTTATAACAAGACAGCCCTCCTAATTTATTATTAGATTATCAGATGGAAACCAAATATTGCCAACACTGCTGGCCAAAAAAAAAACTAAGCATTATTGACAAAATTTGCATTCCGTCCCTGAAATCAGTATTTTTTTACACTTTAAACAAATAAAACTCTAATATGCTTATCTTCACATGGGAAAGCGACCTTTCACTTGAATCTCCCAAAAACAAAATAATAATAATAATAATTATTATTATTAAGATAAGGGACTATATCCAAAGCACAAAAATTAAACTCATACAGATGGGTTTTTATATTATGAAATGATTTGTTTGGAATAGGTTTAGATAGGCTTTCACATCTTTCTCAGACATTGTTATGACCTTGTTGACAAAAGCCCCTCCAATTCTTGAGAGTGAAAGCAAAAGCTTCCTCCTACTTCTCTCCTCTCTCCCACTTTCTCATGATTGCTAATTTATTTAAAATCAATTATTTTGGTTTATAACTTTTTTGGAAATTATAATTTTAAGTAGAAGTAATGAACAGCTCTTCTTTCCTAATGTAAAATATAATAAAAATAAGATTGAACAATAAGTCTTTCGAGATGATATCAAATTTATATAAAATAAAGTAAAATCAAATATCAATACAGCTTGAAAACAAAACATTATTGTAAAAAAAAAATCTAACAATAACAAATCTAATGTATTTGTTAATATCATGAGTAATATTCTTTTACACTTCCTAGATGGACATAGAGTAAAGTATAATTTCCATCTTAAATACAAAACTTGTAATGCCACAATCCAAAATCTTTAATATTGTAACATTCGGACTGAAAGAATAATAAATGTGTAAAAAATTTAAAAATCGATAATAACACGACTTAAAGTTATCACACTTACAGTAAATCGAGGTGAGAAAACTAGTTATAATAATAGGTAGAGACCGATAATAACACGACCAATAAGAAATCACACCTATAGTAAATCGAGGTGAGAAAATTAGTAACAATAACAAGTAAAAAACCAATAATAACACAACCAACGAGAAACTACATCTACAATAGATCGAGATAGGTAAAATATAATTTTTAGTATTATGGATTAAAAATTGGTTACGGTAAAGAATGGAGAAACAAAGAGAATATAGGAAGGATTTAGTCTCTTATTATTTTTTATTTTGCAAAATTTAAAGAGAAAAATAGGTAGGGTGGATTACCAATTACAACTAATCCAAGTGGCAGTTCTTGCAACCAGAGTTTGCTAGGAGTTAATTTTAGTTTCTTAGGCCACAACGATAATCAAAGAATTTCATTGAGATTGAGACGTGTAATAACAAAGAGTTGACCAACAAGTATACATCAAGTTGATAAATCGTGCAAAATATGTCTTACAAGATTATATCAAATTTATATAAAAATAATAAAATGAAAATATCAATACAATTAAAAAATAAAATATTTTCGTAGAATATAAATCCAATAATAACAAATCTTAACATGTGTTAATTTTTTGAATACTGTTCTCTAACATTCCATTGCAAGATAGACATGGAGTGAAGTATAATGTTCATATTGAATTTGAAAACTTATAACTACACAATTCACTTGCAACTCTATAATCCAAAATTTTCAATTTTTAGCCAAGTTAAGTTTCGGACTGAAAAATTTGTAAAAGGGGAAGAAAATTTTAAATCCGATAATAACACGGTTTAGAGTTATCACACCTACAGTAGACCGATGTGAAAAAACTATTAATGATAGAAGATAGAGGACTAATAACATGCTCAACAAGAAACCATACTTATAGTAGATCGAGGTTGGTAAGAAACAAGGATAATACAGGGAGGATTCAGGCTATATTATTTTTATTTTGCAAAAGCTAAAAAAAGTAAGTTGGGTGGGTCGCCAGTTGCTACTAGTTCAAGTAACAGTTCATGCAACTGGTGGCCACTAGATGGTGATTTTAGGTTCTCGAGCTACAAGAATCATTGGCTATGATATTTCATATTAAATTTATAATTGCAACAATCACATGGGCAAAAGTTATCCTTAAAAATTTATTTATAAGAAGAGGGTACTCATGTAATTATACAAAGGTTTAAGTTTATTATTAGTCGATGTAGAATAATATTTAACAATCACTCCCACTTGCAGGCTTATCAATTAGCCGAAAGCACAACAAGTGACATAAACGGGTGGAGTCAATAATAATTTTTTAATTTAAACAAATAATCAAATATTATCGACTCTAATATCATATTAAATAATAGCTCATTATTCACTATTAAAAGTAACAATAGTAGTAAGAAGAAGAATAAATTACATTTAGTCAATGTGGGAAATTTAACAGACATTTGGTTTTTTGGGCTAATTTACCCATGATTAAGTTTACATGTAAAGTATGCTTTTGAATAAGTTCTTAATACTGTTCTTTTAAGTGTTTATTAAATAGTTTGTGAGGAAGCAAATTTTAAATAAGGACAAGCTCAATTCAAAACTTTTGAGTGATCCATTATTACAAATTGTGTAGTATCTGCGTACAAAAATTAAATATCTTTTGTAGTTTGACAATTTCATATAAAACAAAATAAAATGCCGGCCAAATCCGGCCGCGGATGACTAAATCCAAAAGGAGGAATATACTAATATAAGTTCTCCCGCGTCTTTTTTTTGCCGAAAATTCTCATAAAAAATAACATTGTATTGTACTTTTTGGCATGAATTAATTAATACTGAAAAAATATCTTACTTATTGGACTATGATCTTGCTTAGAATCTATATTAGAGGTATTTTTAAAAAAGTGAATATATTTTTTTATTATTAATAATAAAAAAACGATCTTATAGTAACTAATTATTGTATTCCCACTTGATGTCTTTTTGTTGATAAAATGGTCATTTTATCAAATATAACATTACTTTTCAAAATATTTTTTAAAATTTATTTATCAAATACTAAAATTATATCCGATTTTATAATCAACTTTAAAAAGCAATTTTGAAAAGCTTATTTTCAGAAACACCAATATTTCCAAATTACGCCCTTAACGTTTTCTGAAGTTACTAATGAGCCGTCCCTTTCCAGCTAAATATTAGCTGGCCGAAAGAGGGAAGGTTCAAGTAGTAATCAAAGTCCATTCTGATTGCAAGAAATTGACAAATTTTATAAATCAAGTCAGATTTTTTTTTT
>MKEJ01058352.1:0-10602 GCA_001753735.1 Embelia ribes
ACAAAATTAAAATTGTGATGAAAATAAAAAATATTACAAATAATACCACATAGTTTGAAGCCAATGCATACATGAGGAGTAATCATTAATGACTCATTTTAATCTATATATTTACCATTTTGTCCATAGCAATTTATCCACCTAGAAAGTAAATAATGGGTATTTTTGAAACAAGAAAAGCATTGAAACAAAAAAGGAGAATTTACTTTTTAGAATAGGGAGGATTTACATTTGATTTCTAAGAGTGCCGACAATTATTCATAATTTCTAATCATGTTTGTAACTTCCCCTATATTTTTATTCCACAACTTCACTTTGTCTCTCTCATCTCTTTTTCTCTTTATACATTTCTTCTCTTTATTTTTTTCATATTTTTAAAAATAGAAACAAAAAAATAGATCACTCTCCTCTTCATATTTCTCTTGAAAATAAAATTGTGCAGGATTAAATTTGTCAAGTTGTATTAAATAATCGTTATTATCAATACCGTAAATTGTAATGCATATCGTACACGTATAGCGTGTGCTACGGGTTAGTCTCTTTAGCACAATTCAGTTTTGAGATTAATATTGTGGCCGAGTAACAACGAATTTGAAGATTGGCCCATACTTAAGGACCATAGTGAAAATTTGGCCCATGTAATTCGATTGGTTAAACCGAAGCCCGTATTGGAAGATTTTTGTGGTTACTTAAATAAAATACCATACACTGAATTATGCATGTATACAATCTGGTTGGCAAACATTAACCACTCATTTAGTTTAGAAAGAAAATATAAATATATCTCAAAATTTCAAAATTATCGCTCAAATTTACAAATTTGTTATTATGGCTCAAAATTACAAAATTGAACAACATGCAGGCACCACGAACATGATGTATAATTCTTAATCATTTATGTTTTGCATTGACTCGAGCAGTTTTCATCTCTTGATGAAACAATGTACTACCACCACGTTTTTTTGGTAGGCCCTTTTGATTTATTACAAAGATTAAGAAAATTTTGGTAAGTGTAGTGAAAGTATTAAATCACTAATTTATTTTATTAATATGCTCTTATTCGGAATATGAAAAGTTGAAATTGTTAATAAAAATGCCTTAAATGAGGATATATTAGTAAATTATTATTTTATAGTATTTTTATTTAAATAAGAAATGTAAAATATAATTTGGGATGACTGAAAATGGAAATGTGTTTTATCAAATAGGGACAAATGGAATAATAAGGATTAGGTTTCCTACAAAATAATTAGGGCACTAACTATGTAGTTGTTTTTCCTGCTATAAATTGTTGTTGTATACACCAATTACTCTACGACAAATACATATTATTTAATGAGACAAGTGAAAACATAATTGCAGACTCGACCTATACGTAGACCTTCATATCGTTTTCTTTATTTATTTTAGGTTAAACAACACCTTTAAAAGCTTGATCCATTTAGGATATGGTTTTTGCACACAACTATAAGTAATGATCATGTAATATGTATGTTCTTAATTAGGACGGTGCACGCGCAAGCATATGCTTAAAGCAACGATACAAATAGGCTTTATACAACTTTTAATTTTTTTAACGAATAAATCGAGATTAATATACGAATAAGAGGGCCAAGTTTAATTTTTCCACATAGGGGGCATGTTTACAGTACAAAACTTTTACCACTTACCAATACTCATTACAAATTTACTACAGTACTTATACAAATAAAATTTAGAATAAAGTTTTCATTCACTGTAGGTATTCAAGTTAATACACATGCAATTTTTATATGTATAACATATAAATATATTTGATAGTTATTTAGTGGGTCTCATGCTTAAGCATAAGGCACATCTATTATGCATCTAAAATAATGCTTGTGTATTAATTAGTATAAGGACGGTGGATAGATTGATAATTCTAAATTTTACTCAGCATAGTTATAAGCATTTTTGTTTTTGTTGAAAATTTGCTACCTGGTATTTGACTAACATTTATAACCAAACGTTATTTTGAGAAAAATTAAAATCTGTAACAAAATATTATAGACTATAACTTTTGGACATGCAGTTAGTAGCGGTCTGCCCCGGGGGTTGGGAGTTGGGGGGAGCCGTGGCCCTCTGGCCCTGAAAAATTTCGCGAAATATCTATGTAAATATCGAATTTTTTTTATATTCCTGCAACTCGACCCCTTCTGAAAGGAAAAAAAATAACCCCTCTATATAAAACAATATGATTCGGCCTCCCATCCAGAAATTTTGGGTCCGCCAATAGCTGGTAAACTAATATCATTATCTATATTTTGCAAATTGTTGCCCGTATTTGCATGTGAGAATTATATTAATTTTGTTACATAATTTCTTCAAAAAAAAAAAACAAATGTATGCAAAAAAATTTCATGAATACAATAGTGCCTAATTTTGTATGCCGAAAAATTTCAGAAATACAATAGGGCTGGGATCCCAACTCATTCGTTTGTGAATGAGTTGAGTTCAAGCCTAAAATTAAAGCTCGTGAAGCAAATGAGCCAACTTTTAACAAAATAGGATGAAGCTCAATCCGGCTCATTTCAACCACCAAAAATATCAATGTCATTTTTATTTATTTTTATCATTTAGCTCCTATTTGTGAAGCTGAGTTACGACGTATTAGGTTATTCTTAATGGGTTAAAGAGCTATCAATATTATTTATAATTATTATTCTTGTATATATAACTACATACCAAAGACGAAAATGTATATATAACTAATAGTTTTTGCAATAAATCTAATATTTAGAATTAATTACTCGATTTGGGATACAATAATGACATTTTTATTTCTTCCCGTGCAAGTTTTGCGTTTTGCAATTTTCAAAGAGTGAGTCATATTGACATGGGATGAAAATTTTATTCATATATTTACCTAGAAATTTTCTAAGTGAATCGTTAAGGAATTGACATATAAGAGAAAAAAAATAAATATTAAATATAAAAATTAATAGCTTATTTTTTATTTGTCAAAATTTGAATGGAAATATATAAAAAAAATTTAGATATCTGTGTGTATAAAATCTAAATCTTGCATCCAGGTGATTGGATATGGCTCTAACTCCCAAGTCACAAGCTCATCGCTGATGAATTAAGCGAATTATGCCCAAAAAGTCCAGCTTTTCTTATCTTTTATTTTCTTTATTTTGACAACTTCTAATCTCAAACTGAACTTAGTCAAAGGCTCATTCATGGTAAAAGCCATTCGTGGCATGAAAGAGTTTCTTTGACTTATAAAAATGAATTTAGTATTTTCCCATTTAATTTCGGGATTACTTTTGTTAGAATTATAAAGATGGGATCAATGCAAAATTGGGACCCTCTTTGAGCTGGATGCACTATTTTTGTTTAGCATATGTTATGATGACCAAAGAACCGACTTTCTTAATTAGATGTCCACGTAGCCTATTGACTAATCAAATTAATTAATTTATTTATGGTTAAGTTAAAAAAAATTTGGATGTATCAAACTAAAATTTTTTAACTTATTTAGGCCAAAATAAAAAATAAATTTAGCTTAAAGACTGAGTAATCAAATATTGTTAGGCTTTTAAGTAAAAAAACCGATAAGCTGAAAATTATAAACTACAACTAAACACGCCCAAGTTAGAATAAACTCATTAGTTATGTCCTTGTTTATTGTGCAATAAAATGTATTTTTTATATAAAATAAATAAAAATTTCGGCTCCCATACAGGCAAAAATAAAAAGTAAAATAAAAAATAAAAAATACTTTCTTGGTGTGAAAAAAAATTCAAGGGCACCAGCTTACCATCTAAATGAAAGAAGAAACATTTATCAACTGATGATAGATGCAATTGGTAAACTTGCTAAATAGAAATCGAGCAAGTTTTTGCTTAATATCACTGATTCAGATATTAGCTTATGCGAAGAATTTTTCGAGCTTTTCTTGTCAATTCTGATTTTTAGCCCTATCGTGCCGATAATCTGCAAAGGAAGGGACATTAAAGGACTAAACAACTTTTTCGGACACCAATAAAATAACAAACTCGCATCAACGCCGAGCATATAACAACCAAATAAGTTCCAATACCACGTTATTGCTGCAGAAGCGAGCACGGCTAATTGACCAAAATTGTGTTTCATCTTTTTCTCCCTCTATTCCCTACTCGCTATGGCTAAAACAGTTACAAAAAACAATTACATTTTAACCACTACTACAAACCCTTCAATTATTCTGTTGCAAGCCCATTTTACACACATACCGTTCTTGATCTTCGTTTGGAAGCAATAGGCCTGGTTGTAAGAATCAACAGTCAAACATTTGACCCACACGTGTGAGTTACACACTTGGGTCTCGTGTGATACACAACTGTCCTTCAAGCATTGGGCCACGTTGCTCCCTTGGCTACCCTCAGATCCAGATAGCGTCGTTCGGCTAAGATCAAGCCTTCACAAACTTGGCCCTTGGCCGGCTGCGCCACCCAGCTGAACACCACATCTACCTTAGGGTTTGATCCCTCACACGGTATAAAATTGTTGCACACACACATTAAAAGGGTGTCTATAATCTACAACACAAGTCAATACATTAACAAAACATAAAATTTATACATGACTCGAGGTACAGGCATGTAATGTACCTTAGTGAAACCTAGAAGGGATTAACTCATTTATTCTAAGGGGGTAACTATAGAACTCCTCATTTCTGCTATCTCCTTGCCTGTTTTGAAATGGAACCCACCACGGGATTCCCCTCTCGTCTTTCTTTTGGGCCTCGAGCGTGTTATCGAGCACCGTCCCGACAATCATTGCCACCGCAGGAGACGATGAGAATAGCGTATTCAAGATGTCGTTGAACTGCAGGGAGAGAGAGAGAAAGCGACAGATGCCAACATTAGCTAATAAGATTGAGATGGGGGATTAACCGATAGAATTGAAAATTCAGGGCCCAAAGCTGCGTGGGAGCAAAATAAAAAATATAGTTCGAGCATAGTAGAAATGATGGAAGAAAGGGTATTACCCATCCAGCATTTGTTCTAACGGGCCCATGGCCATTTCCGTCGGTGTGCATAGCAAAATATTGGGGTATTGATATTCCAAGGAACAGAGAAACACCAAAAACATATATATTTCGAAGTGAATTGGTGTTTGTGAATTGAATGAACGAAATCCCAGTAGCAGCTGCCAAAAATTAAATGCAATGTCAAAACCGCACTTTGACTAAAAATTGTTCGAAAATTTCACTACCTTCTAGATGTAATGGTATAAAAACTCACCAACAATGCCATACAAGACACAATATACAGCACCAAACATTGGCAAAGGTATGGCTGCAAAGAAGGCGCCAAATTTACCTGTAATATAGGACTCGTAAATAAACACACTAGGTTGAAAATGAAAGAATGGGCTTGTTTAGCAAAAAGGACGGTAACGAACTAACCAAATATGGAGAAGAAGAGCATGAAAGCAGTCGATACTTGTACCACTCTTCTACTCCCGACATGTGTTAGTCCAAGTAGGCCAACATTTTCACTGCATGATTAAATAAGACATAGAAATCATAATCGTCTACGTGTCAAACCATGATATGAAATGCTGTCACAACTAAGTGCGCCACCTTTAATACTAGATCTTTTGTTAGATATGCGGGTGCAAATCGCAAGTCCACTTATGATAATCAACTATCTTACAAAATTCTCTTCAACCAAATGGCCATGAATTCATAGTTGCTACTTCTTTACCACGATTGCTGACAGCGAGAATGCCAATAATTTTGCAAAATAAAAATAAAAACAATTAAAGTAGAACAATCTCAATTACTTACACAGAAGCAGTAGTACCAACAGCAGCACCAAAAATCCCATCAAGCAACTGGCCTATACCCTATTTTTTTGAACCACACAATTAAATACACTAAGACGAGGAATTAAAAATCTCATATAGAAGAGAAGCTAAAAGGAGGAACGTGGGAGATATAAAATAATAATAATAATAATAAATAAGTAGTTGGATTAACACAAAAACATTAATACAACCGTTTTACCTGCAGACCAATGCTTCGGGAAATCACGTGTGCTGGCGGTGCCGTAGCTCCTGCAAGCCGTGATGCAGCATAGAATGTTCCAGTAGACTGCAAAGCGAATATACAAATAATTAAAACAATAAAAAGGTTTCACTATGCCCAACATATGTTTAAGTGGATCAAGAGTTTTAGTCAGAAAGAAATTCAGAGTCTGACTGTCGGATAAAAGGTACAAGGCTGATAAAGAAGAATTTATAATAATCTCAATTAAAAATGAATCAGAATGGGGTGTGTGTGTGTATATATATATATATGTAGCAACCAAACCTCAGCAGACGAAACAAGTGCGGCTCCCATCATCCCAAAGACATGACTTGCTCTGAATATGGGAGGGCCCCACTGAAATGGGTAAGGGATTTTGATCCTGCATTGGCCGCCATGGCTTGTCGTAAAAACTCCAGGAAAAAAAAATCAAGATAATTATCTTATAGTAAGACTCGATCTACATTCTACAACACGGGAATGAAATTATGAATATTTCACCAGGTGGGACACTGCTTAGTTATCGAACCCGATTGATCTGGTCTAGGCAGAGAGAGCAAACCCAATAATTTCTACTGTAAAGAAAGATATAACTCCACATTAACCGGCAGTACCAAGGAGCAGATGACAAAAGGTGCAACCCATCTGTTCGGCAACTTTCTGATTTACCATCCTTGTAAGCACCGGCTGCAGTAAGAATAGCCGCAAGGACCCAAATAAGGCCCACGCAGATAAGCAGCGCAAACCTTTCAAGCACAATCTTGGCAAGTGGGTGGATGTGTTTTAAATACTGCAAGAATAAAAAGAGAAAAAAAACCGTTCAATTGTTTGATTTTTTTTTCCTCTAGAGATGAAAATTGGAAGTCCTATTAACAACGGCATTTATATTGCGTTACATAGTTATGGTATGCATAAAATTACTGTTTCTAGCAAAGGCTCATCACCTGGCAAGCAACTAGTAGTATTAGCGTGGGCAGACCAATTTCCACACAATTTCCGAGCTGTAAAAGAACATCAATTTAGGGTAAGATAAAGATTTTTTTAGAACACAACGAAAAAAAAAAAAAATCTAATGCCATAAGCATTTAACAAATTATAGGAAGGAAATCATACCATGGGAAATCCCTTTCCAAATAGCCCTAGACCCACCAAAGAGACTACTGGCACAATTACAACCGGAGTCAAATACCTAAAAAAAAGTGAAAACGAAATAAAAGTCAAAGGGATGCAATAAGAAGAAAAATCAGAAAATGGTTTATCAAAATTTAAAAGCCAAATCGGCAAGCTACGTAATGCTAGACTAAAATGGCAAAATGCATCATTAATACTAACGAACAAGTCGTGTCACCTTGTAAGATTCCCCCATATCTTACTATACCCGAGCACAATATTGAGGAAGGAAGATATTATCAAGGCCCCTTGAATAGCTCTCATAGTGTGAAGGAACCTCTGCAACCGTAACACTTAAACGGTGAGCAAAAGTTTACATACAAGCACACGTCTTTTATTGCAATAATAAAATTTTGACAGTATACAATATTTGCAAAGGAAAAGATTGAAAAACTGTAATGTAAAAGCTGTAAATTTGCTAAAAGCTACGGGTGCAAACTGGGCCGCTAGTGACAGCGCCACAATCTCGGATAGGGCCCTATTCATTTCATTAGCATAGGGCTTGATTTAGGACTCGTTAGTAAACTAGAATTCACGGAGATGGCTTGATGTTTACTTGACAACTGATTATCATAATTATTCCACGTTCAACCTCTCATAAAATTTATATTGGTGGTGTTT
Organism: Embelia ribes; assembly: GCA_001753735.1. NCBI lineage: Eukaryota > Viridiplantae > Streptophyta > Magnoliopsida > Ericales > Primulaceae > Embelia > Embelia ribes. The sequence continues at coordinate 7,832 of MKEJ01058352.1, forward strand.
AAAGCTTCAACTTGAATTTCTACATGTTAAGGCCATGTAAGCCTCCATTGCGACTTATGGGTCACAGGATCATCCCGTTAGAAACCTCCTCCCTGGTAAGAGGGGTGAGGTTACGTACATCAGACCCTCACACACCCTGCAATACGAGAGTTTTGTGCACTAGACCTTATGTATGTGTGTGTGTATATATATATATATATATTAGTAAGCTAGAATATTTTTGCATTTCAAAAACGAAGAAAAGTAGACAAGAACTCCACAAGATTATACCTGGTGCTCTGAGGTGAAGTTGGTATCGATGAAATCTCTGACGATTGACGACACAGATATTGCATATGCAAGCGACGGACCCATGACCGTCGGAAGCCTTGTCCCAATCCAAGTTTGTAGAAGCGTATTCACACCCGACATGAAGAGAATCGATTGGATCACTCGTGCTTTATCACCCTATCCACGTACATTAACATTTACAACTTTATATACGATTAAATAATTTCGACTATGGCATTTGAAAATACGACTTTTCACCAAGAGAATGGAGAAGACGTCTCACATTGGTCCCACCCATTCGAGGTACGAGAGTAGCCACCACCAGGACTGTCGTCCCAAGCATTACAATATAGTGCTGGAAACCCAATAACACCATTTGCGCTGTACGGATTTGTCATCGTCCAAATTAGGAAAAAATAAATAACAAATATATAAAAATTAAAGAAGTTCTAAAATTATAGTCAAATTAGGAAAAAATAAATAACAAATAACATCTCAATTGACCAAGAACACCAAACAAAAATTATGAAATTCATTTAATCTATTATTATATCAATATTTGAATATATCTAAGTTAACTTGTTCATAGCGATGCCACATAAGACCCTTAAGCAATTACACTTTATATTTAAAAATGTTGATAGGGAACAGGTGGGCATCTAATATGACTAGATTTCACAATCTCAAATTGAAGTTGTATATAAAAAATGGCGATTTTAGCTCATTCAATTTTCTATATAAACATCACTACGCCCATATTGCTTCCTCTGCAACACCCACAAAAAATAAAGAAAAGAGCACTTTTTCATAGGAAAATTATTTGCTTATTATGAAAAAGAATGAGCTAAAATAGCCTTAACTTTTATTATTAGATGTAGCTTATCCCCTAAAGTTTCTAAAAACTAAGATATGTGTATACACGGTGAAGTGGTGAGCTAATATTTCACCATGTCTTTGAGCATTTCTAAACATTTGCCTATTTTAAAAGTCATGGCTAAAAAACCTCTCTTAATAAGATGATGCCCTCCTGCAAAAGGATACTTTAAGCTCAACATTGATGGAGCAGCTAGAGGGAATCCGGGACGAGCTGGTGCTGGGGGTATTCTTAGAGATTTTGACAGTTCGGTGATTGTAGCTTTTTCTACCTATTTGGGCACTGGCTCTAATAATTTTGCTGAGTTGCAAGCCCTTGTGATTGGTTTGAGAATATATCATCAGTTAAGTATCTTTCACATTCACGTGGAGTCTGATTCTCAAGTGCTAGCGAATTGGTTCAAATATAAGGATAAGTTTTCTTGGAAGCTATGGTCCGATTGGGAGGAAGTTTTGATGCTTGTTGATTATATGGACATCTCTGTATCTCATATATTTCGTGAAGGAAAATGCGTAGCAGATGCTTCAGCCAACATTGGTGCGGATGGTTTTAATGGTCATTATCCAAGAGCTTATGAACTTCCAAGGAAAGCTCTAGCTCATTGGAGCATGGATAAAGCTGAAATTCCAACTTGGAGACATCATAGCTTATAGAAGTTTTCTATTTCTAGCTTTGTTTTGTTATTTTGCAGTTCTTTTGTTTTTGGTTTTAGAAGCTTGATGGTACAGCAGAGATAGTTTTGTTAGTGTTAAAAGTCTTGTAAATCAAAGGGAATTGTGTAATTCATTGGATTTTATGTCTTCCATATCAATCAATTAAAAAAAAGAATTTAGTTCAAAAGAAAAAAAAAAGGTGGTAAGCTAATATTCCATCATGGAATCTGCACTTTTGAACTTCAGGAAAAAAGAGAAGTGGATCAGAACAAAGATTTCAATTTTTTTATTCACCAAATAAAGTAATTAAAGAATATCCCACAAAAAAGTTGCTTTATAATCAGACAAAAAAGAGCCAAAGTAGAGCATGCAGCTAATCAGAAATAGAGGCATGGCATAAATTACACATAAAAAAATAAAAAAAGGCAGGAAATAAAACTAATTACAGAATATACCACAAAAAGATCACAATTTTTCCCACACAAGAATAATGAACAAATGGCAAATCATTTGGCAAAACCGTTTTAATTACACATCCTTGGACCAAAATAATAATAATAATAATCAAGAACCAAGAAGCAATAATCTAATTACAAAATATCCCACAAAGTCGCACTTTTTTTGTTATTTTTATTCCGACGTGAATAACAGGGCAAATATTAAGCTAAACAGAAGCACAGTGATGATACACAAATTACAAATCTATAGGCAAAACCCTCTTACCTAATAACGAGAAACACCAAATAAGTAATTAGTTATTAAGGCTTTGTTTAGTTACAACTTTTAAGCAAATAAATCATTTTGTTTCTAACTAAAAACAAGATGCACGCTTGCCCTTAAAACTTCTAACTTATTAAACTAAAATGACAAATAAACTCAACTTAAAAGATAATCAATCAAATATTATCCAACTTTTTGCCGGAGCTGAAAAAATGCAACCAAACAAGCCCTGAAACCCACAGACACAGAGAGAG
>MKEJ01058353.1:0-13403 GCA_001753735.1 Embelia ribes
CAATATAAAATTTAATTTTTATTTTTAATAACTATATAATGTTAATAATAGGATTAAAATTCAATTATATGTTTTTTATATAATTTTTAAAAAATATTATAAATTAAATACTAATATTAATTATACTTATTTTTAAAAAAAGTATATTAAATTTATTTTTTATATACTTAAAGTTTTAGTTTACATGAAGTATTTAGAAATTTTAAGCTCAATTATTATTTTTAAATATAAAATTTAAAATTTAATTTGTAACTATTATTTAATTATCTTAAATACTTATATAATAATTTTATTTAATAATATTAGTGGAGTGAATGGAGAAAAAATTTGTTAATTTTTTAAATATAATAGTGAAATGAATTGACATAAGAGATAATATATTAGTTTTATATGTTTAAGAATTGAATAGTGGCTTTTAGATTTAGGTAATCATTCTTAAAATTATTCATTTTAAATAACCATTAGATAATTTAATATAAGATAAAAAAGAATATTACCTAACATTTGATTAACTAATATTGAAAAAAAAGTAGTTGATAAATGGTCTTACAGGAACCTAGAGAAATCCAATCCCAATTTTGGAAATTGATGATGAACTCAAAGGAGAAACGGTTTTGTCGGTTGCCGGTGGTAAAATAGGTCACGCCCATTAGGTCAGAGTAAATGGTCTATGCCAGTCCCGCAATGCATCAATAATTCTTTTGATAAAATACACTTTGGACCATGAGTTTTCTGATAATTTCATATTGTCCCCTTAGGTTTCTGAAATTATACTATATGGGGCAAAGAAAAAGTCATCTTTTAGGCCATCAATTACCCATATAATTACCAAAATACCCCTTATAAAGTATCCTTCTCTAATTTTCTATTTTCTTAAAATTAGATTTTATAAGTACATATATAAAAAGATTGTGTAGTAAGGTGTTTTTCTAATTTTCATAATTATTAACTTCAAAATCGATAAAATAAGACAATCATGTTGGGGTTTATTGGTATTTTCACTTAAACATCAAAATTTTACCATGATTTGGGGGCAAAATATAATTTCAGATACCTTGGGAACTCTAAATATCCAGAAACCTCAGAGGCAAAGTGTAATTTACCCCAATTCTTTTTCTTCAAAAAAAGTTTAAATGAAATTTGGCCCTTAAATAAATATGTAGGTTTTATAACTTGGTCACACACCATATCTAGACATTGTTAGTCTCCATAAATAGATGTAATTACCAAACCTAAAAATTAAAAAGAAAGAAAGAAATAAAATAAAAATTTAACTCATTTTCGTAGGAATCACAAATGTATTTAGCGTATGCACTAAGTCTTTAAACCGTTAGGCATCCCTAATAAATGAGTTATAGTCTCGTGAGAACTTACCAAGGCGATATACACAAACACCATAAAATAAGTTCCAAATTTTTCAATAAAGCTCAAGAAAATTATATTTTAGTGAGTTGTTATAAAATCAAACACTTTAAACAGATCAATCAACCTAAATCCAAGAAGACACAATCTTTAATTAGATTCGAATTGCATCATTTAAATTTTGATTAATCAAGAAAATTTAAACACTGCTAGGCCAAATTCTCTATAAAACAATAAGGTTGCTTATGAATTCATTTTCTTTTCCATACTTAGACTAAAATTAATTTAAAAAATGATGCATTCAGTTAAACTTTTCACATTCCAATCATTTAAGTTGATTGTCAATGCAACATCATTTAACTTAAATTCCACCATATCTCTCCAATAACACTCCATTACACTTTTTTATGATAATTTTTTTCTTCTTCTATCCAACTAAATTCACAATTTTATTCATTTATTATTATTTTTTTCTTTTATTTACCATCATTGTGCTCTTTCACCTATGGTTAGAAATGAGACAAGCTACTCGAGCTCAGCTAGATAAATGTTTGGCTCGAGAGTAAATAAGCCGAGCTCGAGTTCAATTTTGAGCTCGATACTGTTAACGAGCTGAGCTTGAGCATAAAGTAGCTCGGCTCGTTGGACTTGTAAGCTGCTTGAAACAAGTTCAACATATAGTATTATACATACATATGTATATTTCATATGATTAATATAGTAAATAAAATTTATCTTGAAATAAACGCTAAAATGTCCTATTGAAAATTCATTTTGCCTCTATTAATTATTACCATCGATACGTCATTGTAGCCCCCGACTTGAAAAAACAGCTCACATCAAAAGTAAATCACCCACTCTACCAAAAACAGACTTGCAAATTTTTCATGCCTTCTTCCAAGGTTCCAATAGTGATTTTGATTTAAGTTTTTTCTGTTGATGAAGAGGCTGACCAAGTCTTCGAACCAGTAGTTGGGAGTAAGCCCAGGCACTTTGCTCTTACTTGAGTATTTCGATGATATTATTTCTTAGGCCTTTCATGTTTTTTCCTCTTATAATGGCTCAATTGCATGAAAACACTGGCAAATACTTGGCCACAGTTTACAACCTAGGCCACCAAATGAAGAGTTCGATAAGTTACTCAACCATTCAGGTTAATAAACAAATATATGTTGAAAATACCATCACAGCTAGTCTCTTGGCATTGTTATCCTTTTCTGTGGATTGCTCCTGATCAATATTTTTCAAAACTGGATAAAGAAAATGAACTAGATATTTCAAGAGTTATATCCTTTCATCATGAGTTTTTGGATCACCGTCGTACGGAGAATGCTATGGTATGACGCAAGAGTTTCAGGAGATATCACTTCGCGGGCAAAAGTGAAAAGAAAGACAATCAAAGATAAATGACTAATGATACCCAAAATACCAACAGGAGGTTTAAAATTAAGGTGTAAGCAATCTTTACAATTGCAGTTGCTCCAACAGTATGGACAAATTTCTTCTAATTCTTTCTCTGATAGACGAGAGTACCTGATCGTGGCAAAGAAGAAGAGAATTCAGCAAAGCTCTTGATACTCATAATTTAAGCATTCACCTTTGATAAGATAAATAGATGTTTAGAGGCCACAGCTCCATAGTTTGATTATGTGTTAATTGTTATGGATCGGTCAGCCAATCAATAGATTTTCTAAAGCACCTCTCCACAATGCATAATGGAAAATGGCGACCCATTTTAGCGAAAAACAAAAAAAAAAAAAAACATAGCTTGATACATTAATAAAAAATACTAAAAAAGATTAAAAAAACACAAAAACAAAAACAATTCAATAGATATTACCATTCAGTCTTAAAACAGATTTTCCTAGTATCATTAACAAACGCTTTATGTTTCGGTGGCATTATTAACAAACTTAATACAAATTATTCTGAATAGACCTTTTTAATTCAAAAAAGAGGATAAATCATACAAAATAAAAAGATAATGTCATACAAATTTCCAAAGCTATCAAAACATTTACTATAGTTCACTTAAGAAAAGCTGAGCACAAGCCAATTTGGTAGAGCCAAATGGAGTTCCCCTATTTCGATCAAACGCCATATCAAAATAATACTCGAATGTTTTGAACAAGGAGCTTACATCATGAATATTAACAATAACTGGCAAAGAAATATTCCATGGAGTCCATGTTGAAGAACTTGAACATAGTCCTAGAAGCAATTAGGGACTTTGCATGCAGAAAATGTGCGAACCTACACCTAATATCGAAACATGGTGAAGTTGGTATTAACAGTAAACACAAAAATTCAAACCCAGAGAAAAGAAAGCATGCTTTCTCCTTCCAATTACTTACCCATGATGCAATTTCCGACTCAGCAACTCTACCCCTACAAAAGATCAAAAAAAGAAAGCATCAAAAACACAGGCCACAGCAAAGGCTGCGGCGTTTGCGAATCAGCAGGCAACCAGTTGCTGAGGCTTAAACCCAGCTGCCCATCGGTAAGGTGGCGGAGCTTGCGCTGCCGGATGAGCCGCCTGGAACCACAAGACCATGTTTCTTGGGAGTACCATGAGAAGAAGATGAGGGAAATAACAGGTTTTTCAAAGCAGGCATTTCGTCGACCACATGGTATGCAAAAACCTTAAAATGCTTATAATTTAAATTTATTAGCCATTAAAACTCCCCCCCTTGGTGAACACGGTTGTGGGTATTGTGGGAAACGTTTGTACAGAGTCAACTTTGAGAAATTTATAAAGGGTGGACTTTCCTTGGTGCATACTTTTCAAAACACTTCTGTTTTGTTTATTGGGTGAGTTTGATTTTGAAAACAATTTTAACTTTTGGGGAACTTTGAAGGAATTTGCGAAAAGAAATATCTCACAGCAAGTCAATAATACTGATCCCTACTTGACCGGCTACATTTAATAAAGTCCAAATTTTAGACAGCTGGTTTTGGAATTGAAGTTTCTATTCGAAATTTATGATATTATTACAATCACATAAATAATCACACAACTATGTTGAAGATCATTTGTAATCAATAGGGCTGTGAATGACTCGGGGCATACAGAATCAGAGAACCAGTTCGACCGAATGAGGACCTTCGGTCTGGACTATGCAAACGAGTTGAGTGAAATAAAGTCTCATTAAGTAAATGAATTGAGATCGACCAAACATTATTTGGGCTTGATAACGTCTCGATTTGCCTCATTAATTAACAGTAGAAGTATGTATATTTATTTACATATATATCTAAGTGTGGGTATCGTGGTTGGCATCAGTGGTGGTACTTAGGTGCTGCGGCTATTGATATTTGACAATTTCGCAAAATATATATATAAATGTCGAAATTTTTTTATATTTCTGTAGCTCGATCCCTCATAAAAAAAATAATAATCTCGTTATACAGAACAAGAAGATTCAGCCTCCTACCCAGAAATTTTGGGTCCGCCAATAGCTGGTAAACTAATATCATTATCTATATTTTGCAAATTGTTGCCCGTATTTGCATGTGAGAATTATATTAATTTTGTTACATAATTTCTTCAAAAAAAAAAAACAAATGTATGCAAAAAAATTTCATGAATACAATAGTGCCTAATTTTGTATGCCGAAAAATTTCAGAAATACAATAGGGCTGGGATCCCAACTCATTCGTTTGTGAATGAGTTGAGTTCAAGCCTAAAATTAAAGCTCGTGAAGCAAATGAGCCAACTTTTAACAAAATAGGATGAAGCTCAATCCGGCTCATTTCAACCACCAAAAATATCAATGTCATTTTTATTTATTTTTATCATTTAGCTCCTATTTGTGAAGCTGAGTTACGACGTATTAGGTTATTCTTAATGGGTTAAAGAGCTATCAATATTATTTATAATTATTATTCTTGTATATATAACTACATACCAAAGACGAAAATGTATATATAACTAATAGTTTTTGCAATAAATCTAATATTTAGAATTAATTACTCGATTTGGGATACAATAATGACATTTTTATTTCTTCCCGTGCAAGTTTTGCGTTTTGCAATTTTCAAAGAGTGAGTCATATTGACATGGGATGAAAATTTTATTCATATATTTACCTAGAAATTTTCTAAGTGAATCGTTAAGGAATTGACATATAAGAGAAAAAAAATAAATATTAAATATAAAAATTAATAGCTTATTTTTTATTTGTCAAAATTTGAATGGAAATATATAAAAAAAATTTAGATATCTGTGTGTATAAAATCTAAATCTTGCATCCAGGTGATTGGATATGGCTCTAACTCCCAAGTCACAAGCTCATCGCTGATGAATTAAGCGAATTATGCCCAAAAAGTCCAGCTTTTCTTATCTTTTATTTTCTTTATTTTGACAACTTCTAATCTCAAACTGAACTTAGTCAAAGGCTCATTCATGGTAAAAGCCATTCGTGGCATGAAAGAGTTTCTTTGACTTATAAAAATGAATTTAGTATTTTCCCATTTAATTTCGGGATTACTTTTGTTAGAATTATAAAGATGGGATCAATGCAAAATTGGGACCCTCTTTGAGCTGGATGCACTATTTTTGTTTAGCATATGTTATGATGACCAAAGAACCGACTTTCTTAATTAGATGTCCACGTAGCCTATTGACTAATCAAATTAATTAATTTATTTATGGTTAAGTTAAAAAAAATTTGGATGTATCAAACTAAAATTTTTTAGTTTATTTAGGCCAAAATAAAAAATAAATTTAGCTTAAAAATTATCTAACCAAATACAAAACAGGGTTAAAAAAGAAAATTTTGTGCTTAAAACTGAAAAATAAAATAAAATCATATTATATGATGTTCGAATATTGGGAACATTGGAAAGTGAAGTCTTGGCCAGATATGATAGATACCACTATGCCATGTGACCTGTCACGTGGTGTCAGTTGGTGTAATCCACTGATAAGCACGATACACTACCCAATAATTATAATTTTGGTACAAGTAAAAACATATTTAAGGGTGTGCTTTTTGCGTTATACAAAGTTAAAAAAAAGGGTAACACAAAAAAAAAAAAAAGGAATGGTTCACGGGAGGAAAATATAAAGCTCAACTCGCGCAACTAGGATTACAAATAAGCCGAATTGGAACGAGTTTTGGTTTATTTAGGCTTGTCTCGTCTATTTTGAGGGTTTGCTCAGGAATAACTCATTTACTTAAAGAACCCTAATTTTTTTTTCAAGCTTGGTTCGTACAAGTTTGAGCCGAAAGCTGAACCCGAATCTGTTCATAAATAATTTAATTTTTTTAGACTGATATATATTAGTTGCTATTTATTGATTAAATATTAAAACAAACATTTTTACATTAAATCTCTATAGAATCATTCAATAATAAACACTAATATCGGATATATCAAATAATTATAAAATTATATAATTATTTCAGCTCAATTTTATAAATTTGAAGGGATAAAGTTAGTAAAAAAAAAAAACATCATTCAAGTAATAGAGTTTTTTTCTTACTTTATTAGATTCAATATGAACTATATGTGTGTATATACGTAACTTAACATGTCTAATACGAAATATATGTATACAAATAAATGAATCAAACGAGTTCGAACTTTTAATGAGCCGAGTTGAATATTGTTCAAATTTGACCTGTTTATTTAACGAGTCATATTTTATTATTTAAACTCCACTTATTTAATAAATAAACTAACCCAAATCAAAACTTTAACAAACCAAGCATAAACTTGATCATAAATGGCTCCAATCACTTTTGAAACCCTACTCACAAGTCCTAAATTGAGAGTTTGTTGAGATCTAAACCGACTAGTTGTCACTTAAAAGGATTTCTCTCACTCCTTTTTTTTTTTTTTTTAAAACATATACATAAACGCTTGGGGTTTCATAATTATGCTTTTGGTTTGCGAGTGGTTTAAAAGATTATCCTGTTCAATTTTCTATATTTAAGAAAAAAAACATTCCCCTCAGTTACTAATTTTAAGAGCCAAATGAGAAAAGAAATTTGACAACTTAACAAGTTATTGGAAATGCCAAATCTCTAAACCACACACATTAACACGTTTGAGAATCTCTTTTGCTAGTTTATTTATGCTAAGTGTAGCGTCGTTTGAAACACCATCATTTACCATGAACTATTGCAATTGTCCATTGAGTAAGAGTTCATTACTTACAATGACCACAAACTAACTATTTAGTTTTTCAATTGACCACCACTTCTGAATAATGGCTCTGTCTTATTCACGTGAATTAAACCATATGCTTCGTGCTTAAATAGACTTCATGTTCCCCTTAACTTTTTTCCTTAAAACACTTTGGGGTTTTATCGTGTGCAAGCCGTACGTAATCCGAATGGAAGTTGACGAATAAGGTTAGAGTGATGTTACTCATATCCATAATTTTTATTCGATTCTTTTATTCACTGATGTAAAAATAAAATCTTAGTTCAAGAAATTATTCTTTCCACATCAGCGGTTAAAAATTTTGGGTTGGTGTAGTATTTATAATATGGTTATTGGCTCACATCCAGATGTCTGGCTTTTGCTATCAGGCCCAAGTTTTCCATGATATGATCACCCACCATTTGGGCCTTGGCCCAACTAATGCCTTTTCAATTCCCCACCAAATAATGGGGGCCCATTCAAAGTCAAAACGGTTATATTCCGGTTCGAGTGAACGGCCTTTTCGAGTCCACAAGTCACATCCGGTTCATCTCTCTCTCTCTCTCTCTCTCTCTCTCCGGCGCCGTTATCCGGCGACTACCTTCCTTCTTACGAGCCAAACGCTGGTACACCTTTCTCTCCCTTTGCTCTGTGTTTTTGTTCAAACCTCAAATTCGTGTTTTTTTCTCTTTTCCGGTGCTATAATTTATTTATGTTGCTGTTCAATTTATGATATTGTTCTTAATTAGTTGGAAATTTAAATTATTAGTGCTTTTTTTGGTACTATACAATTGTTGGTTCTGAAAAAGGTCTTGGTGCACTCCCACCAGGCTATCTATTTTCTGCCTCTAAATTTTAATCTCTACACCTAAACCTTTAAATTAGGGGCTAAGATATGGGTAGGGATGGAAATTGGGTTGAATTAGAGTGCCTAATCCTAAATAAACCCAAACCATTTATATTTGGGTTGGTTTTAGGATTGAGTTAAAATAAATTTGGGTTGTGTTTGGGTTGAAACCTAAAATTAATAATTTTGTTTGGGTTGGGTCCAATGGTTTTCAGTTGTATCCGGTTTGGAGGATGGGACCAGAGAGAGTCATTAATCTCGATCAGTAAGTTTTTTTGACTCTTCATAGTCTCTCTCTGGTTTTAGTTCGGTGAATATCACTTTACTTGTTGATTTTTCAACTTGGTCTTTTTTTTATCCTTTTGCATAATTATTTGGACACTGTATTGAATTTGAAAAACTCATTTTCTCCGAAAAACATTTCCAATACGAATGCTATTAGTTTTAATTATTTGGATAGTAGTTGTGTTGGAAACTTGTATTCGAAAACATTCTTACTACTGGGAAGCTCACAAAAATAATTAATAACTAATGTTTAATAACTTTATCTGTAATACTACATTTAAAAGTTTTATTTTAAATTATTCAATCATCTTTGCAATTACATACTATTTTAATGTTGTTTACTGATTTTGAAATATTATTTGATTATTTATTGGTCAAAAGATATTTCTTTTAGAAAAAAAGGATTTTACTTCAGATAATAATTAGCAAATAGGAGCTTTTGAAATACAATTTTAGATCACAAAACAAACTAAACATTCTTGATAATATGTAATATATATTCATATACGTGTTTGGGTGTGTACATGTATAAAATATGGTGCTTATTTGTACGGAAATTCGCTGCTAATAGATCTCACCTAGTATCCCTCTCCAGTTGTTAACTCGTGGATGGGAAGGGGATGTACTCATGTGTGGCATAATTTGGGGGCTTGAACCAAAACCAGCCCGTTTTTATTATGTTTGCTTAAAATGGTTGTTACTTAGAAGGTATTAGTGAGAAATCATGAAGCGTAAATGTTTTGTTTTTAGTTTTCAAACTTCTGAAATGACAATAATAGAAATGTACTTTCTTTATGGCCAACAGATAGGTGAGAAGGCTTTGGAGTTGAAATTATGAATAATTCTCCCGCAGGACCATCGTCAAAAGCGAAAGTTGGATCATCTCACGTACCAGAAGGAACATTTAAGCGCAAGCGGGGAGATTTTAAGAAAGACTGTGAGTGCTTCGTTCTTCCTTTTTTTTCTTTTCACAAAGCCTTTATATACTGGAACTGTAAACTTATTTCTGTTTCCATCTCTCTATCTTTTGGTGGAGCAGTGCAGCACATGATGTTTGGTTTCGGAGATGATCCCCATGTGAGTGAGCATGACTTCATTTATATGTCTATATATTCATCGCACACAACAAATTTGCCTGTATATTTACATGAAACAATACAGAGTTTCAGTTCTCCCTACGTGCTTACTCAAAAAAATGTTCTTCGCATGTATACCTGCAACAGTAATTGAAGATTTTATTCTCTATGCCTTTTGTGAGATAAGAATGTTGTTTTTCACTTTAATGCTACACTTTTATATTAATATCACACTGACTCTGCAATCCTAAATGTTCTAACTATTGTTTGGTCACCATAATCATCACTTTTTTTTCATCCCCATTCTGGCTTGGTTGATGCACACCATTGTGTTGAAAAAGTTAAGTATTTCTAATGTGAACAAATCAGTTCTTTATCAGGATGATGTTTATTGATTTCTTGTTGTGTGCTATCAGCCACTTCCAGAAACAGTGGCCCTGGTGGAGGACATTGTCGTGGAGTATGTTACCGAACTGGTAAGCTGGGTATTGGTTGTGTGCTTCTCTTTCATTACTTTTTTTTTTCTTTTCTTTTTTTACATTAAAGAATTTCAAACCCACAATTTATGTCCTATTCATCTGTTGGGTTATGCATAAGCCTGTTTCTTACCCTTTTCTCTCTTTGCAATTGAATTTGTAACTTGTAAGTTTGGGGTGGAATATATAAGAACTCTGTCTGTCAGGACGTCCAAAAAACTAGCGGGATCGATACAAATCGGTTTTGTTGAATGAACAACTTTTGGAGAAGTAATGATGGACTCAACTTTGGTCTATCTTGGACTTCTCTGCAGGTGTGTAAAGCACAAGATACTGCCTCGAAAAGGGGGAAGCGTTTAACTGAGGATTATCTACATTTGGTTCGGAAGGTAAATTTGATCACTGCTCTATACTGTCCGCTTTTTTATAATCTGATTCTTATGTGTTATCTTTTCTTTCGTTTTTAACAAATTCGGCAAAGACTTCACAGCATAATGTTTAGTTTATTGTTAACAACTGAAATGTCTGCTCTTTTTCCTGTTCTTTGATATTATTTAGTTGTTTTCTACTCTTTTTCGGTTCTTATTTGGAAGATTCCAAATTAAGCGAATTAGGCAAAGACTTCATGACATAATGTTTTACTGAAATCTCTCCTGTTTTTCTTATCCTTTGATTTTGTTTAGTTATTTTCTACTTCCCCTTCCCTCCTCCCTACCCCCACTCCCCTTTCTTCCTCCTCTATTGATGATTATTCTGCAAATCTTTGCTTAACATAACCTTGTTATATTTTCACCCAATTAAGATTTGTTATTAATATGATTGTTTAGTGCTTACAGTAAGTGACTGGAATGAATAAGAACAAAACGAGGGAAAGAGGCAAGGACCATTGCATAATGCATTACTTTTACAATAAGATTTTTCTTCATTGTTCCGTTCCTTGGACGATATTATATCTGGCATTCTGTTTTTCCTTTAATTATCTAAAGATAGCCCTGTACCCAGAGAAAATTTAGCCCTGTACCCAGAGAAAATTTGATTTTAGCCCCCTCACTTTTATGGTTTTACCTTGTCTCATGCAGAAATGGGCCTTTAAGATGTCCACTTTAGTCCCTGCACTTTTAATCATGTACAATTTTTTTGTCATCATAGGATCTGCCAAAGCTAAACCGGGCTACAGAGCTGTTGTCTATGAACGAGGAATTGAAACAAGCGAGGAAGGCTTTTGAAGTGGATGAAGAGAAGCTGACGTCAATTGAGTAACGAAACTTGCACAAACTTCTTTGTTCCTCTCGTTATACTTTACTGCTTGTATACTTATGAAAATAATTTTTCCTAACGAAATATAGAAAGTAAACTCTTGGCAAGTTTGAATTCGTACGTGGTATAGAATGCATGTGACCGAACTTTTTGACTAAGCATGAGGGGAGCTACTAATGTTTAGATTAACCCGTTACTTCAAATGTCATAAAAGTTTGGCACCTCATCTATGTTTTGGGTGCTGCTTAATTATTGTAGATGTCACTATGTACGGACCTGTTAGTTTTGGTGTAAAATATCTTAATTAAAGCAACTCTTTTTATGCGCATCCAATGAGTCATCCTTAAATTATTGACTTTCAGCATCACTAGAGCATCTTTGGCATGCTAGGATGAAACCCTCAGGATGCCTATGTACTTGTATTCAAAATGTGCATTCTATTATCGTTGCCCTTTCGTCTTCATAGCTTTATCTTTGCATTCCGAATGTCAAATCTGCGCTCGGTAGTTTCGATAGGGTCTCTACTCATCCAGGGACGAAGCTGGTTAGTGGGGGCCTGCAGCTCTCCATAATTTTTACAAAACAACCTTATATCTTGTATCATAGTGTGTGCACGCGCGCGTGTCAATAGTATCATAGTACCCACGATTAGCTCCTCTTTTATTGTAATTCTTTTATGACATTCAGCCCTGCTCGTTTCTTATTCTTGGCTCAGCCTCTGTACTCATTCTTTAAATAGTTTGGTCCAAAGGTACTCTATGCGTTGTTGCTTTGCGACGACGGCTAATAGCACCCCTAGATAATGGCAGATGAAGCTGGGGATTACCAGGCGACCGAGATTAATACCAACTTTTAATTTTAATTTTTAATACCCTTGGCATTTGAATATGCCGCCCAATATCGTAGCTGGAACATGAATTGCATAACATCTAAACTACCCTGTGAAGAAAAGGAGAAATGGAAGTAGCAATACACAGATTCATTTAAAATTTCAAAAAAAAAATAAAAATTGAATACACAGATTCATTTTCCTTAATATAAGGTGTAAAGCGGAAATTACTGAAGGGAGGGTTTTAATTACAGTTTCCCCAATTTCTCATATAGTAATTATGTGTATCTATACCTACTTAACATTAAGAAGTCATACAAATTGTAATATACCAGCCTGGCTTTGTAGAAACACGAGAGTTTTGTTAGCACTTAGCAGAAAGCTTGTTTGTGTTAGCTTCGTTTGTTAACCAAGCGGCAACGTTAAGCAATGCCAAACATGCTTACACAAAACGCCTGGTTCGTTGTGTGAATCGTGCATTTTTTTTGCTTGCCCACGCTCCATCGTTGCTACATAGGAGTATAGGGCACAACAGAGCAGGTCAACACTGTTTTGGTTGTGTATTTTTATAATATCGGAATCAATTTTGCGCGCTAGTTTTCAATTATTAGTATCTCATGCAACCATCGGTTCTGTTAGGTGAATTTGTTTGTCGGTAGGACTGCATGTAATAAAATGTTTGTCGGTAGGACTGCATGTAATAAAATGTTGGATGGCTAAATGTTTGAACAAACAAATATTTATAAACCAAATGTAATGAGAAAGTTTCCCAAAAATGGACCCGGGACTGCCCCGCAGGTTGCTTCGCAGCCCATGTCAAACGAATATGAACCGCTGATTTTGAAAAAGAATAAAATTAGATGAGTTTATTTTTCATTTAAATTTTGCTCTAATTTCATCCACAAATTCAGAAAGTTGGTGGCCCAAATTTGCTTTACCAAAAAATAGGGAAATGAAACAATGAATCTAACTCTTCCAAGGTTCTCAAAATAAAATCGGTCATTGAATCGATGAAGACAAAAATTTAAGATTTAATGGTTTAATCGGAATTGAACTAGTTATAATTAAATAATATTAAATAAAAAAATTACATAATATGATTAATATTACATAATTTC
>MKEJ01058354.1:0-10484 GCA_001753735.1 Embelia ribes
TTGGTAATTTTAAGATAAATTACACGTTTTCCCCTGATTGTTCTAATTATTTTCAATCAGCCCCTGAAGTAATAGCAATTACACTTTGCCCCCATGTCAACCCAAGTTTGAATTTTATGTAAACAGACCACATCTCCTTCACTTCATTTCCTTATTTTATGAATTTTGAAGCTCAAATTTGATAAAATAAAAAAATATCAACATATTTGTAAGAAATATATATTATATTTATATATAAAAATTATTTTTTGAAAAAGTAATAACACAAAATTAGACCAAAAATATCAAGGGCCATTTTTTGAAATTTTTTAGTTAGATTAACAAATAATCTGGCACTTTGCCTCCAGAAAATTTAGGGGTAAGGTGAAATGGAAATAAAACCTCGTAATGGGGACAATGTAATTTCAGAGATGTTTTTTTTTTAAAAAAAATTCAGAAACCTTATGGGGGCAAAGTGTAATTTACCCTAATTTTTTAAAAAGACGTCTTCAACTTTTGATTTTCGCTTCAATTATTTTATTCTAAAAAAAAAAGTAATGCCTAGTACATTAAGTTCACTCGTGGGAGTCGCATGATAATAATATTTTTCTAATAACTATTTTTTTGGATAATATTTAGAAGATTGCTCTAGAATCCTATATTGATAATAATCATATTATAATAAAAATTTTAAAATTAATAACTACTGAAAAAATTAATTGGCGAGACAGTCTCGAAGCTAACTAGACATGGTATTATTCAATTATGCAAATACACATTATAATTAGAGCAAAAAAGTAGGAAAAATAACTTTTTTATTTATAATAAGCTGTAATTGTTATTAGCAAGCCAAATGTTAGCAGATTGGGCCATGAAAATTAGAGCGAGAGGGAGCGACAAGAACAATATGTTCATCAAAATAAGCAAATGAAAATAATTTATATAATTTGTTTGGTTCTAATTTTTAAACAAATAAATTAGCTTATTAATCCCTTTCTGATAGGACGTTGATTCTCCAATATCCCAATTTAATTTTATTATTTACACGTTGGGAAAGTCCCAATTTTACAATTATGAACCAGCAAATTGTCTAAGGCAACTCTCTGGATAAGATTTGCGATCTCATATTCCAAAAGTATAATAAAATGAAAAAAATCAATGCTTTTAGTAAATAAAACTTATTACAGTAATTTATTTTCAATCACCCCACATGCGCAAAATGTTTACATAAAACCATGTATCCCATTCGAATAAGTAGAAATTGCGATTACCAATTAAGTAACTTCATAAGGATGTATCAAAATGCAACACTAGAAAAGTAATAACATGGAACTTTTAAGTAAATAAGCTAGCTTATTTTTTATTCAAAAATAAACTGAATACATTCAATTTAAAATTTTTCCTGATAAATAATTTGAATACATCCAGCTTAAAACTTATAACTTATTTAGGCCATAACTGCAAATAAGCTAAACTTCAAAGTTGAGTAGCCAAACTTTGTCCAGCTTTAAAAAAAAAAATTAATAAGCTGGAGCTTATAAGCTGCAATCAAACAAACCCTTAATAGACACTTCTAAATGAACGAATATGCTCTTGTCACGCGGTTACGACTTTGAGCCGTATGCTGGTGCGGCACGCTGTGATTGGTGTGCATTTCTGCAGCTACAGATAGAGTTCATTATTGTTATGTCTGAAAAACTAAGAAATCTATGTGAAAAAGTTATTGCTGTAGCCTCATTGTTGAGAATTTTTGTCTAATAATTGACAGTTTGTTTACGAGTAGTAACAATATAAATTATGCTTAAATCAGAGACCGAGAGGTTCGGTGTGTTCGAAGGAAGGAATTACTTGGAAGCTTAGAGAGGGAACTTCCACGAGACACTATTCGTTACTCATCTAAGGTTGTTTCTATTGAGGACTCGGGGTACCGAAAACTGGTGCATCTTGCTGATGGTTCCATCATCAAAGCAAAGGTAATATATATATATGTATGTATGTATGTATATAATCTCACTATATGGAAGTTTCTTAGGATTCATCAATTACTAAAATTAAACTCTTCTTGGCTTTATATTTTCTAGGTCTTAATCGGTTGTGATGGAGTAAATTCAGTGGTGGCAAAATGGTTGGGCCTTAAAAAGCCTGTTGATTCTGGAAGGTCGGCTATTAGGGGATTTGTCGAATATCCAGAAGGGCACGGGTTTGAACCAAGATTTCACGTTTTCTTAGGCGGAGGTGTTCGATACGGTTTTTTTCCTTGTGATGACAAGTGCTTGTACTGGTTTTGCACTTTTGATTCATCCCTCGAACGTAAGGCAATTTTCTTGATCTACATGCTTTTTTTCTTAGTTCTATTAAGTTTTTATATGTGAATTCTATTCTTGTCAGAAGAGTGGCAATCTTCAATGCAAAATGATTCGTGTAATGAAAATCATCTTCGAAATTGTAAAACGCATAGATCCCGTGAGTTGATCAAGTTTTTTAGGAAAATATAAATGCATAGAATGGCAACAACGCATAGATCCCGTGAGTTGATCAATTTTTTTAGGAAAATATAAACGCATAGAATGTTGCCATATCGGTATTTATACAGGTTCTATATGTGATTTTCAGCATGTATATCAGCTCTATTTCAAAACAGGGGGGGTGTTTTTCTGTAATTTACCCAGAAGGCATTAATGTACGTTCTATATTTGATTTTGATTTCAGATGACGAAGACATGGAAGAGAACCCATTAAAGATGAAGCAATTCATATTAAGCAAGATCAGCAAAATACCGAAATTAGCATCCGATGTTGTCGTGAGGTCTAAACCGGAAAATATATCATGTTCCAGTCTGAAACTGAGAGCACCTTGGAATTTGTTGTTCCAAAATTTTTCCAAAAACAACGTTTGCGTTGTGGGAGATGCCCTGCACCCGATGACACCGGATCTCGGTCAAGGGGGTGGTTCTTCAATAGAGGATGCCATTGTTCTCGCGAGGTGTTTGGGTGAAGTTTTTGGTAAAAAATTGAGAAATGAAGCCCGAGGCGAAAAGGAGGAATTCGAGGCGATTGAGGAGGGTTTGAAGAAGTATGCAAACGAGAGGAGGTGGAGGAGTTTTAGCCTCGTAAGCACTGCATATATTGTCGGGTTTATTCAAGAAAGTAAGGGAAAACTGATGAATTTCTTGAGGGAGAAATTTTTATCCGAGTTTACGGTTAATACTGTTTGGAGGATGGCTGATTTTCACTGCGGGGGCCTCGTCGAGTCTTGAAGAGAAAATTTTCATGTACTAGAAATTGTTTGTACCTTTGTAAATAATAATGTAATGTAAGTGTTTGAATGTTTTGTCTGAAAAAGAAATGCTTTGCGATCGAGAGATTAAATCCTCTACTAGTCGTATAAAATTCAAATATTACTATTTATCAAGAATAAATTCCGATTTTTAAAGACTAAAATTTCCTCTATTTTTATAAGAATACCGAGTAAAATTCTTCTCTTACTTGTGTCAAATGGAACATGCAGACCCAAATTTTCTTCCCGAGGAAATCCTGCTTGATTTGGATTGGAAAAATCTCGAAAAGATTAAAGTGTATTGTTGAGCAAATCCTAACCCATTCTCGGATAAAACCTTCGATAGACTCGGGTTAGCAACAAAGATACAAGACATTTTTTGCCCACAAAGAAATAAAACTTCTTGGTGTTTTATTCACCTCTTTAGAGGGTGCTTCAATTGCTTACCTTCTAATTTTGCAAAACCGAATTATTAAGCCTATTCTTGTATCGAATTTGGTTTAAGTTACACAAGTTATGAATTGGTTCTTGAGTGAAATTTCTATCTCGTTAAGTGAATGCTTCTAAGTTGTTGAATATGATTGTTTTGCTGATTATTGATTTATAGTATGTACGTTTATTATTTTTAGTTTACCAGAAAATTTATAATGTATTAGTGTTTGTAAATTGGTGATTAATGAAATGCAACTGTTTGAAAATTTCATTGTATACATACCAATATACCATAGCTTCTAATTAAGTCATAAGAGCTCTATTTTTTCATGTTACTCTATTTCCCAACTATATATTGGACACTTCAACTGTGTATTAGAGAATAACCAGAAATTAAAAATAAGGTGCGATGAACATCGTATGAATTATTATGGAGGCTAAAATTTTTTTACGGAAGATACTGAAGCCGCCATAAAATTATTTTTACACTAAAATATTAGACATTTAATGGATTTTTCAAAAGTTCATATAAAAGCTTACATCTGGTTTAACCTATAATCCACAATTTATTACTATGACTCACAATTGTTGGTTTTAGCTTTTAATGAATAAGTGTTGAAACGTTAAGAAAAATATAATTTATTAGGAAAAACTAGAATAAAAATGGATAGAATTTATTAGCCTTTGTTGGGGATTTTTTCGCGGGCATGATGAGCTAATTTGACAGACCTCACTGCGGACAAATTACAATCCATTTTCTTAACTAGCTTACCTGCGGAGTACGAACAACATACGAGCCATTCTATGAGAAAATTGGGGCTCGAGGCCAGACCATTGAGTAAACGGACCAGGCAAGCATGATCCATGGTGAACCGAGCAGGACTTTTGTACGATTTTGACCTTTAGGAACCAAAGCAATATAACAACCCGATAGATCGGATCCAAATCCGTGGTTGGGATTTAACTCGTGCACTCACAGACCTTGTTATAACATATCCAAAACGCCTTACACAATTTGACAATAACCATAACAATGATCACAAAAAGCCTAAATGTATCAATTGATACGATATCTCATCCTTTAGAATATCTTTACGATCATGGCAGGGATTAATCATGTTATTATTTCAGGTGCTGGAGGCCATTACTATTATAATCGAAACTATTGGGACCAAATAGAATATCCATCAACACTGGTTATGGACACAAGTCGAGCCTTTAATTAGTAGTTTGAGTTCGATTTGAGCTCGACTCGAGTATTAAATGAGTTTAGTTCGAGTACGCTTTTATACTTTATTCAAGTTCGATATAAGTTCGAATATCCATATATTCAACCCGTTTGAAATAACACGTAGTTCCAATGAAATATATGTATAAATAAATTTATATTTAGATTAATATAAACATGTAATATATGTAAATAATATTTATTTGACAATAAAAAAAAAGTAGAATTTTTTTCGTCGAGTCGAGTTCGGACACTAATATTTCGAATCAAGTCGAGTTTGAACGCTAATATTTCAAGCCAAGTCAAATTCGAACACAGATATTTCAAATCAAATCGAGTTCAAGCAGGACTAAATATAAATAACCCTAAATCAGGGGTTTATAAGTAAGTCTTTTTATTTTAGACATTCAGATTCCGCCGTACCGAAAACTGTTTTGATTTTGGAATTTGTTCGTCCAATGGTAACCGCCGCCGAAGAAGATGCTACGACACACCAGGGTAGCACAGACGAAAACCAAACAACCTGCCTAATCATCCCCTGTTCTTGTTCGAATTCAAATAAGCAAAAACACTCATCAATTGCAGATGAAGATGAAGATGAAGAAGAGCTGAAGAGGCTGTTAATGCCAGATGTCAGCAATCTGCCCCTCTCTCCTCCCTCCGCCGTCCGATCCAACTTCGTTTCCTTCTTCGCCCCAGGTCTCCATTCCTTATCCCACCTTAATTATACGTACGTACTGATAATTATGTATCGAAACTGGTATGCTTATTTTTGTTTTTTAAAAATACTAATTCTTAAAACTTATCGTTTATTTAGGCTAAAATAGCAAATAAGCTCTCATCAACTTTTAAATAAAAGTTTTTAAGCAAAAACGTTGATAAGCTGCAACCAAACAAATATTGTATGCATACGTACACGGCTAGATGCTAGTGTTTTTTAAGATTTGTTTTTATGGAAAAGATCAAAGCATGGTATCTAATTGCTTGCATAGATGTTTGTAAAAAAAAAAATTTACACTGTATAGTTTTGTTTGGCTACAGTCAGCTTTTAAACTCAAATTTTTTCTCCCCCTGAAAACTGTGTTGCATTTGGTTACGAGATTATTTACTATTTTGACCAAAATAGAAGTTCTATTTAGCATTTTTCTTGGACAAGAAAAAGATAGCTTTTTTTTTTTTTGTTTAAAGCAGCAACCAAACATACCCTATTTATATCATCAATTCTTAATTAATTAGCTCTAAATTAATTTGTATTATCTGATTTATTTGTGCTTTAATGTTACTTGTTAGATTTTATCAAGCCTGGACATGATCAGTATGTCTATCGCCATCCAAACGGGTACAATTCTGGTTCATAGCTTTTACAATTTGATGTTTTTATGTGTATTAAATCATTTGCTGTATACTAATTTTTTCGCATATTTTTTGTGGCCATATGTACACTTTTAATTAATTGAGTAAAAATAAAGTTCATGGAAAATCAAAAGATTTTATCTTTACGATTAAGACCTTTCCAGGTTACGGAGTTAGAATTACATTATACATTAACCAAATTTTGGTGTCACTTTGGTTCAATACATGTGTTTTAACTTTTAATGGTACTACTTGCTTATTTTATATACAAATTTTATGCCATATATATGTGTGTGTGTGTGTGTGTGTGTGTGTGAGAGTGTGTCTTTATATGTGTAAGGAAACGGGAAATAATGTCTGATACTTTCTCAAAAATAATTAATTTTAAAAACAAAGTAAACAATTTGTCTTCGTATATTTATGTTTTCTGAAATATGTAATCTTTTTGGGATTTTGTGTATATTTGGAAAAAAAATTTAGTGATACGTACAAGACTTTGAGTTTTTTTCTTTGTTCTGGTTGGTGATGAAGATTGTGCATAATCGGCTTGGCATCGGGTCACGTGGCTTTCAAGGATGAAGGAGGAGTGACATCTGTTGATTTCAATGTGGGGAAGTCTGATCGGAGCGGGATTAAGGTGACTGGCAAGAGAAAGAGGGTAAGCTTCTGTTTTCTTGTTAATGGTGTTATCTTGTTTAACTTGCTTCTTTCTAGTCTAATGGAAGATTCAGTAGCTTCCACTAGGTAGGTTTTCTTTTATTTGTGCTCTAATAATAATTTGCATTGGAAGGTTTTAGTTTTAGGCCTCAACTAACCTTTATAACTTTGGTATTCGGATTCGTGATTAAACAGTGTATAAGATAACTACATCATATAAATTACTTCTTGTATGTCTTACGTGTAGAGAGGAGTTTGATGTGTAATTCTCGTTGCATTTCTTTTGGTTGCTTGTTTCAAAATCGTCTCCCATGTAAGTAATTGATGTGTCCTTGTACAGAACGCTCAACATTTCGAGTCCAACACGGCTTTGTGTAAAGTCAGCACCAAGGACGCTTCTTACACTGTCAGGTTTGGCTAGCTTCCATATTTCCTCATTCTAATCAAGGTCTTTCATCGTGTTCCTTTCCTGATAATATGCTTAGAGGCTGAGGATGCATCGGCTTTATCAGGTGCTGTGTGAAAGGCTCTCTACTCGAAGTGAACGATGGATTGATTAAGCAACCAGATCTGCTTAATACTGCGGTAGGACAACAGACTTTACATTTTCCGTACATGTTTGCATATGTAATCAAGCACGTGTTAGGATTTCAATATGTGTTGGATAATTCTTAAATCTCGGACCCAATAGAGACAGAAAAAAGTTGCTATCACTCTTTGGCTGTTTTAGTTGTTGTAGTGAAATATAGAATCTGGTCAGGTTAGCATCAAATGGGCAGATTTTTTGCACATTCATGAAGTATCTGACTATGTGTAGTTTGCATGCATTATTTCCTGAAATGTCACCTGTTTTTCACTAAAAAGCTGCATTAAAGATTATTCAAGTCCTGCATATCTCAAATTTTTGTTTTCTGGGCACCCTGCAGGCAGATAGAGAAGGATATATTGCTATAATGATGCCAAAACCCGGTGACTGGCTTAAGAATAAGGCTTCGTTGATTGGCTTAGATGAGTACAAGAAACTAAGAGGAAACATTTGACCTATTAGAAGATGTACTTTTCCTCAATCAACTTGATCAGGTATGAGTAATTGCTGTTATTACCACTTAATTTGTAGTAATATTTCGTAAACAAACGTGAAAGCAGAAAGAATTAAAATTGTTGTAGGATGAAAGAAAGAATAAAATTGCAAGTTTCTTATTATCAATGTACAAGTAGGACCATAATTTTTCATTGATCCTTACTCCTCTGGAAATGAAAAATTAACGTATTTTGTCGAATAGGAAAAAAATGAACTAGTAGAGAACTAGTAGAAGAATAAGTTGAACTCTGGAAAAAGAATCTAATGCGCACGAAGGCCTTTTGGAGATCCAATCGAATACGAAAAATTGCTGTGTATCAGATCTATCGTTCCAAGAGACGATGTTTTCATTCCTCTAATGCTCTTGTAGCGCCATGATTTCTTGCATGACTTGCATCCTCGATCTGTTCATCGTTAGAAAACACAGATATATATGCTCTTTAAGCTCCTCTAACTGCTCTAAGAAGCATGTTTGGTGGATCTGAAATTCCTTAACGACCTCAACTAACATCTCACTCTTCCCGTTCTTCACACACATATTGGCAATGGCTTTGATGTGTTCTATCTCATTCTGTAGTCTCTTCACGAGCCGACTCATTGTGTCGAACTCATAGATCATTATGAAAACCCCTTTTGCTGCAACCTCAAGCTCGGCCTCTAGTCGTTCATTTGAGCTTGTTTTAAGCTCGCTACTTTTCAACTTGTTCCTCTTAACTAAGCCAAAAGAGCAAGCTGAAACCCCCGGAGCTGCAAATATCCCTACCATCGCATGTATAACAACAAAAAAAAATGCTGTTAGTAATGCAGTGAAATTAAAAACAAGCATATATCCTGCAGTTTTCTTACAATATCTCATCAATGTTGCTTTCCTTCGGATATTTCTCAACTTTGTCATTAACTTCCGAAGCAAACAGCCATGAGTATTATGTATGTCTCGAAACTGAGCTGGGTTAATCGTCATTAGTGGATTGGTGAGGGTTGAATACGAAGCCAGTCCATCATATATTCCATGGAACTGAACATTTGTGTAGCTTCTGTCATTAATCCCGTTTGTTAGCTTAATTATGCTTTGGATTATTTTGTAATTAGTGCATACTTGATGAACACTCCGTAAAAGTAATGTGCATGTATTACAGGCTTCGGAACTGGATTGAAAATAAGCGATGATGAGGGGGTGAAGGTTCGAGCCTTCCATCAACGAAACTAGTGTTTCTTGCCGAGGTTCAAGTACGTACTCGCTGAGATGCGTATGCTGAGAAGGAGAAGCAGGTGAGGTTACTCTGTCCAAACTTTTTCTCCTTAGCTGAGCCTCAACTTTATCTAACATTTCAATGTATGAATTTGTCCTGTGAGCTGCATTGTACTCTTCATTGACATTGAAATCTTGCACAGAATAATCATCCCGGTTTTTCTCGTAATTTCCTGAAAGCACAGGACAAATAATGTTAGAATAATGGGTGCAGAACTTGTTAGTTGTCATATTTTATACACCAAGGAGAGGAATTTCATTCCTTCATTTTAATGCTTTATACATGGAAAATTCATTAATACTGTTTTTATTTTGGAATTATGTAGATTTTAAACTGAATTCCTGATTGACAGTTAGAACAACGAGGAGACCTTGTTGTAATTTAGGTTGTAAATTAAATTACCAGCGTTGCTCATTAATTACCCGTGGGAGTGCTTCGATCCAGTGATTATAATTACGTAAATATAACAAGTTTGATCTCGCTAAACGGTCATTAGACAAAAAGTCATGCCCTGGTCCAGTTCATTTACCTTTTATTCGCGTAAATCACAAGCTTTGCTTAAATCCAATTAGTCTAGTTAATAACCCAAGCTAGAACTCATTTATCAAATCGCAAAGCCTGAGTTTAAGCTGGTGTTTCATTCATTAGAAATGAGAGGATAGAAATAAATGCAAATGAGTTGCAATCACAAATACGGGAAAAGTAAAATGATTCAGGTATCGACAATGATACAAAAAAACTCTACAAACATCTAATCATCTATGTTTGATTTCTTTTTCATTGTTTGAGAAAGAGTTCAACGGACAGGATCTCAGGTGCGTATACAAATTTTTTTTCCATAGATTTTCCGTACGTCTATCAAATAAAATAAATAAGAGAGATGGCAGCTGACCTGTGCATTTGAAGGCGGACCAAAACTTGGACCCAGCCATCTTTTTCAATCATAGGACGACCCAAGAGATTTCTCTCTCATATCTGATGTATATATCTTGTGTGTGTTTTTGGAGTGATATAATTATGAAAGTTCATATTATGTTGATGTTTGTGTTATATATACTCTTTATCTATTTCTTAGAAGAAAAGAGCAATAAGTTAGCGAGTAGGCAGTTATGACACAGCCACAAATCACACACGGTAACGTCCATCATACGTTGTGTTTACTGACGTGGTAATTGCTTTGACACAATAAATGCATATATACGTATATATATTTATATATATGTGTGT
>MKEJ01058412.1:0-23026 GCA_001753735.1 Embelia ribes
TACAGGGACTAATACTGTAATTTCGTGAACAAAAAGTTATATATCGTCCCCGGTCCGATGAGTTGTGAGCCGGCATAGGGAACAGCCGGTGCCTCTCTCTCTCTCTCCCGATCTCGTGGAACCATTAGCTAAGAAAAAATATTGCTGAAGCAGTTTAAGCTCTACGCTTTTTTATCCCAACATTTTTCTTGTTTCTTCATGTTTTGATGCTTAGAGAACTTGGAATTGTTAATATTTGGCTTTGTAAGTTGTTGTCTGACTTAGATCTCATTGATTCATCAGTATTTCCTATCAGATCTTCACTCCTTTGGTTTGAATCTTGACCAATTCTACAATGTTTCTTCGCCCAAAATCTTGTTGTGTTCACTGTTTGGTTTATAAGAATTTTGTTTTAAAATGTTCATAAACCGACTAATTAAAGCTCTCCAAGCGCTCGCCTAGGCTCTAAGGTGAGGCGAGGCCAACGTACCTCATATGAGTCTTCGAGCACCTCACTAAGGCGAGGCTATGCTAGCACCTTGAGCTTGGCTAGCGCCTCCGTCACGTCATACAAATTTTCTATTTCTTTGCTCATATTGTGGTTAGACGACCCCAAGTTATTGGATTTTAAGTTTTGGACGATGATGATGATAATTTTTTTTATATTGTGGCATGTCATTTTCATGAGAACTCATATTATCATTATTACTTACCAAGTAAAGTGTTACTATTATAAACAATGGAAAGGCGACGATATACCAAGTTACCATCCACTTCTTCCACCTAAAACAAAACCTACATTTCAAACTACATAAGTAAAAATAAAGAATTTAAGGATATTATGCACTTATATGAAGGAATAATTAACCACTCCGCTTATGTATTTCTCGTAATTGCATAGCCAGTCTCAAGCCTTGATAAGGGAGAAAAGCAGTGGTAGGTTGTGATGGCCAACCAGAAAACCCATCACATTTTATGGGTGCAATTATACCAATACCTATGAACCGGGTCCCATCAGAATTCCGAAGTTAAACATGATTGGGCGAGAATAGTACTAGTGTGATTGACCTTTTGGGAGGTTCTCGTGTTGCACTCTAAGAATAGCGTGTTTTGGCAAGAATAGTACTAGGATGGGTGATCTCCGAGGAAGTCCTCGAGTCGCATGCACCCCTACCCCAAATTCTTGGGATTAATGCATGGTAGAAGAAGAAGATAATGAAAGAATAATTGACATCTTGTATTAATCGGGGCGAGCACCTTGGTTGGTGCCTCCTGCCTCAGGAGATATGGGTTTTGGCGTTTTAAGCGCTCCTAGAACTTTTAACAAGACAATGTATGTTGAGACAACTGTGTAAGAAAAGTAGGAATGATAAAATCCTGAATGAGGAGCTCCATGCAAGGTTAGAAGTAACTCCAAATAAGATGAGAGTCATCTAACGTGGTTTGAACATGTCATTGTGAGTGCTCAAGTTAGAAAAATCAAGAATGCTAATGTGGAAATGGTAAGGAGGGATAGAGGTCGGCTTCTGAAAATGTGGATGCAAGCGATAAGAAAAGACATGGTAGAACCCTTAAATAGGAAAGTGCCATAGGAAAATTTGTGTCAATGGCCCGATATGATATCTTATTTTAATTGCATCTGGTCAACCCCAAATCTTGAGATTAAGGTTTGCCCGTTTGGTTTGTTGTTTATTGTATAAAGGATTACCATGGACTAGTCTATTCACGTTGAATAGGCGAACCATGTAAATCTCTGTGTTGCAGCATGTGTGAATTGTTCCTTCACTTTGACAGCTATGTCTCACTGGTTCTGGGTATTGTATGGATTCAATGTTTGATCCTTGACACATCACTTAATTTTTAAGATTGGTTTACCTCTTTCCTTTTCCTGCTGACTTTGTAGTTTCTGCAAGTGAACAATATCATCCTGTGGTTAATACATTGTATTGCTGTTCTTGCTGAATCTTTAATGTTGTCATAATTTACAGTGTTCATGATTTACTCTGACACTGCGGCTATAACTAGCGTTTAGGGTGATAACCTAGTGTAATTGGGCTATGCAGAGGAAGACAGTCTGACTCTGACTTACAGGAAGGGAAAATGTTGTGATCCAGTGTTATGATCAATTTCCGTCATGAGGTTTGTACACTCTCCTTCTCGCTCTCCCTTGCTCTCTCCATATGCATGTATATAGGCACATGTGCACGTGCGCAAAATTAAAAAATGGTTGTAAGCATTGTTTTGTATCAGGTTGGTGATTGAATGTTTTCTTGGGTGGTCACTCTTTTTGTTTTAGCTAGGTTAGTCCATTTTGAATTTGCAATACTCTGACACGCCTTCTATTTGAGAGATTTGCATGCGTAGTGTATGGGAAAAATGTTACATAGCTCTTTTGTGATGTTTAAAATTTGGATTATCGGAAGGAGAAAGTAGCAAGTAGTGATCTCTTTGTTCATTTTGCGAGACAGTGCATAGATAGAGTTGTGTACTTGTCTTTATGCCGTGTTTGTGGTTTGAGGTATTTCTTTTGGTACAGATTTGATCTGATTTTGGTTAGATTGCTTTAATAACCTTTTCAGTTAGAAAACAAATGTGCCTATTTTGTGCAAGGTCTAATTACTTTTTCCACACTACCCTATTTTCTTGCTTGTGTTAGTTCATGCAATGCGGGATCTCCCGTCCTCTCCTTCTTCCATCTATCAGATCAACTGCCACCATAACACTTGATCACTTTCACTCATCCTGTCCAACCTGGACAACCATCTTATGAAAACTCTCCAGGATTGCCACTTCATGGAAGCGTTTGAATGCTACGAACAAGAATCGTGGGCAAACAATGTAACCATTGCATTGAATACTAGCCTTCTGTCATCTGAGCTCACCCATCGAAGGACTGGCCCTATTTTTGTGGAATCTGGAACTGTAAACCACTTTCTGCAAACAAATTACTTTGGAATTTTGGGATCTGGTTGGTTTGCTTTCAGTTGTTTGGAGTTTAAGCAGGAGAAGAAAGAGCGGTGACTTTTAGAACCGTTTATAAGTTCACTCTGATGCTTCAAAAGTAACAACAGTACACGATGATCATAAAGGAGTGAGCAGACATAATTCAGTAACAGTCAAACGAAAGAAACTTACACTTAGGACCACACAATTTCAATGTTTTGAAGTATACGTGATGGTGATAGAAGAATACTAGCGCATAGTTTGGTAACAATTAAGTGGAACAAACTAATAGGGGAGGGCTCAGCTGATTCAGTGTGTTAAAGGGCATCAGTTGTTCTTAGCTTAAACGTATTAGAGGAGGTCAACACCTATCTAAGAAATGTAGCACTTACTTCCTTTTGTAGCATGAAGGCACTAATTTCTGATTCTTTGTGTTACTTATTGGTTTTATTCTTGTTAGTTAAAAGTAATAGACCCCCAGGTAATGGAATTTCTCTTATGTAATCTCTTCTTATTACAGATTGCGAAGTGGATAATAGAAAAGATTGATAAGTGGATATATTTTCATTTCCTAAATGCTTTTGGGTAGAGTTCTTTCTTGATGATCGTTTATTCATTTTTCTTTCTCACAATTTGAATCTAACTACATCTATTATTTATATTAATTTACTCTTTTTACACAGGTCGTGAAGGATAGGGTCCATAGGCGATTAGTATATTTTCATAGCTGTTGCTAATCTATAGAGAGAATTTAAGATCATAGTAAAGGAAATTGTTTGGATATGGGTCGCCTAAAGCAACCATCTGGAATTAAGGCAATTGAAGAAGAGCCAGAAGACCGTGAGACTACCTCGTCTAACAATGCTGCATTAGCATGTATGATCAACTCAGAAATAGCTGCTGTTCTGGCTGTCATGAGGAGGAATGTGAGATGGGGAGGCCGGTACATGTCTGGTGATGACCAGCTTGAGCACTCTCTAATCCAGTCATTGAAGGCATTGCGCAAGCAAATTTATGGTTGGAAAGATTCATGGTATACCGTTGACCCAGCTGTTTATCTTCAACCATTTTTGGATGTAATTCGATCAGATGAAACTGGTGCCCCAATCACAGGTGTTGCTTTGTCATCCGTTTACAAGATCCTTACTCTTGATGTGCTTGATCTAAAGACTGTGAATATTAAAGAAGCAATGCTCTTGGTAGTTGATGCTGTGACTAGTTGCAGATTTGAGGTGACTGATCCTGCATCAGAGGAAGTGGTCTTGATGAAAATTCTTCAGGTTCTTTTGGCCTGCATAAAAAGTAAAACATCTGTTGTGTTGAGTAATCAGCAGGTTTGCACTATAGTGAACACTTGTTTCCGGGTAGTTCATCAGGCTGGGACAAAAGGTGAGTTGTTACAGCGTATAGCTCGGCAGACGATGTATGAACTTGTGAGGCTTGTCTTTTTACACTTATCAGACGTTAACAATTTGGAGAGGCTGATGCTCGAAGGAGCTAGTCCAATTAAGCAAGGGGTAAATTGTCATTTCCTTCTGTGTTTTTTCTCTTCTTCAGGGTACAAATATATACCACTGGCTGACTTTGAGATGTCGTAATAATAAATATGAGATTGTGCTAATGCTTAATTTGGAGCTTAGTGGTAGGGGTTCAATCAGGAATAAGAATCTTTGTTACTGATAGGCCTATTTCATTGAAGCTTTTCTAATCAGTGGCATCAAGTGGGATGTAATCATATGCCAAGCTACAAGTTTCCATTTAATTACCTATTCCGTTTGAAGGGACAGAGCATAGCACATGATGCGTGTTTGGTGCAGCTTATTAGATCATATAGTTTTTCTCTTTTTATTTGCTAGTTCCTAGTGAAAAAGTTTGTAAATCATCATTCAGTTAGCTGAGTACCATTTGGATATACATAAAGCTTATTTTGTGCTTGGTTAAATAAATTAAGCAATTTTGAAATTGAGTGGATTTTGACAGTTTCCTGTTTTGCAAAAACATTTTAGACGACCCACTAAAAATAAACTTAAAAAGTCTAGGTTTTCGTAGTTTCTAGTTTTTCAACTTATTTCCCAGAAAGCAAAATAAGATGTGTTATGGCACGGCTACAAAGCCAGACTTCAAGTTGTAGCTAAATGAGCAAATAAATTGTCTTCTCTACTGGATTTTTTTTTTTTTTTTTATTCTATGACATCTGGAGGAATGGAAGGTAAATACCTATACTGTTTTAAGTGTTAACATGAAGCAATATTTTGTTCTGCAGGTTGGTGTGATGGATAATAGCTACAGTTTCAGTTCCAAGGCTTCAGAAAACAGCAATGGTAGTTCTGAGTATGATAGCCAAACATTCTCTGTGAGTTTGTCTTCTAATGCTCTGCCTACGGGAATGATAGATGAACATACGGTGCAATCTTCTAATGCAAAAGCTGCTACTCCATATGATCTTCACATAATGAATGAACCATTTGGCGTTCCTTGCATGGTTGAGATCTTTCAGTTCTTGTGTTCGTTGTTGAATGTTGTTGAGCATATGGGATTGGGTCCAGGGTCGAATACTATAGCTTTTGATGAAGACATGCCACTCTTTGCTTTAGGGTTGATTAATTCAGCTATAGAACTGGGAGGTCCCTCTATTCGCGAACATCCCCGATTACTAAGTCTGGTGCAGGATGAATTATTTCGTAACCTAATGCAATTTGGCTTGTCGTTGAGTCCACTTATACTTTCAATGGTATGTAGCATTGTTCTCAATCTGTACCATCATTTGCGCGCGGAGCTCAAGCTACAGTTCGAGGCTTTCTTTTCCTGTGTGATTTTGAGGCTTGCTCAATGCCGATATGGGGCTTCTTATCTTCAGCAAGAGGTGGCTATGGAGGCTCTTGTTGATTTCTGCAGGCAAAAAGCTTTTATGGTTGAGATGTATATAAACTTGGACTGCGATATAACTTGCTGTAATGTTTTCGAAGACTTAGCTAATTTGTTGTCTAGGAGCGCATTCCCAGTGAACTGCCCTTTATCTTCGATGCACATCCTTGCGTTGGATGGTCTTATTTCGGTTATACAAGGAATGGCCGAGAGAATAAGCAATGGATCAATCACTTCAGAACAAGGGCCCGTTAATATTGAGGAGTATATTCCATTTTGGATGGTGAAGTGTGATAACTACAGTGACCCTCAGCAGTGGGTCCCATTTGTGAGACGGAGAAAGTTCATCAAAAGAAGGTTGATGGTAGGAGCAGATCATTTCAATCGAGATCCTAAGAAAGGACTCGAGTTTCTGCAGGGGACGCATCTCTTACCAGACAAACTTGACCCCCAAAGTGTAGCTTGCTTTTTCCGATACACGGCTGGTTTAGATAAGAACCTAGTTGGGGATTTTCTGGGAAACCACGATGAGTTTTGTGTTCAGGTTCTTCATGAATTTGCTGGGACTTTTGATTTTGAAGGCATGAATTTGGATACTGCTTTGCGATTGTTCCTAGAGACTTTCCGACTTCCTGGTGAATCACAAAAAATACAGAGGGTTCTCGAGGCTTTTTCAGAGAGGTATTATGAGCAATGCCCGGAAACTCTAGCTGACAAGGATGCTGCTCTTGTGTTGTCATATTCACTAATTATGCTGAACACAGATCAGCATAATGCACAGGTGAAGAAGAAGATGACCGAGGAAGATTTTATCCGAAATAATCGTCGCATCAATGGCGGCAGCGACCTTCCTCGAGAGTTTTTATCTGAGTTATATGACTCGATCTGCAAAAATGAGATACGTACGACTCCAGAACAAGGCATGGGCTTCCCTGAGATGACACCTAGCCGATGGGTAGACCTAATGAACAAAGCCCGAAAAACACCCCGGTACATTGTGTCGAATTCAAATGCATACGTTGACCATGACATGTTTGCAATTATGTCTGGCCCAGCCATTGCTGCTATTTCGGTGGTATTTGATCACGCAGAGAATGAAGAAGTGTACCAAACCTGCATCGACGGGTTTCTAGCCATTGCAAAGATTTCATCTTGTCACCGCCTTGAAGATGTTTTGGATGATCTAGTTGTGTCTCTGTGTAAGTTCACAACCCTTTTGAACCCGTCATTTATGGATGTACCTGTACTAGCTTTTGGCGATGACGCAAAAGCCAGAATGGCAACTATAACTGTCTTCAGTATCGCAAATACATATGGCGATTTCATCCGAACAGGTTGGCGGAATATCCTTGACTGCATATTGAAATTGCACAAGCTCGGCCTTCTCCCTGCTCGCGTGGCCAGCGATGCAGCTGATGATACTGAGCTTTCATCTGACTCCGGACAAGGAAAGCCTCTCACGAGTTCCCGCTCTTCGTCAAACATGTCATCTGTAGGTACTCCTAGAAGATCCTCTGGGCTCATGGGTCGGTTTAGTCAGCTCTTATCTCTCGACACAGAAGAGCCAAGATCTCAACCTACTGATCAACAACTCGCAGCTCATCAACGTACCTTACAAACCATACAAAAGTGTCATATTGATGGTATTTTCACTGAGAGCAAGTTTCTCCAGGCTGATTCTCTATTACATCTGGCACGGGCTCTTATCTGGGCCGCTGGCCGACCCCAAAAAGGGGGAACTTCTTCCGAAGACGAAGACACAGCTGTTTTCTGCTTGGAACTGCTGATAGCAATAACGCTGAATAACCGGGATAGGATAGGGATACTCTGGCAGGGGGTTTACGACCACATAACCAACATCGTCCAGTCGACAGTGATGCCCTGTGCTCTTGTTGAGAAGGCTGTGTTTGGGCTCCTACGTATTTGCCAGAGGCTTTTGCCCTACAAAGAGAATCTAGCCGATGAACTTTTGAGGTCTTTACAGCTGGTTTTGAAACTCGATGCCCGCGTGGCGGATGCATACTGTGAACAGATTACGCAGGAAGTTAGTCGTCTTGTGAAGGCTAACGCGTCGCACATCTGCTCCCCAATGGGGTGGCGGACGATTACATCCTTGCTCTCCATCACGGCCCGTCATCCAGAAGCTTCCGAAGCTGGGTTTGATGCTTTGTCCTTTATAATGTCTGATGGGACCCACCTGTCTCCGGCCAATTTTGTCCTATGCATAGACTCGGCAAGGCAGTTTTCTGAGTCCCGAGTTGGACAGGTCGATCGTTCTGTGAAGGCGTTGGATCTCATGGCGAGCTCAGTTTTGTGTTTAACTAGGTGGGCCCGAGAAGCTAAGGGGACTTTGGGAGAAGCTGAGGCTTTTAAAATGTCTCAGAATATCGGGGAGATGTGGCTAAGGCTTGTACAGGCTTTGAGAAAAGTTTGTTTGGATCAGAGAGAAGAAGTTCGTAACCATGCGCTATTTTCGTTGCAGATGTGTTTGATTTGTTGGGACGAGATCAACATCTCAAACGGGTTTTGGTTACAGTGTTTTGATTTAGTTATATTCACAGTGCTTGATGATTTGCCTGAGATCGCAGAGGGTCAATCCCAGAAAGATTACCGAAACATTGAAGGAACTTTGATACTTGCTTTAAAGCTTCTCTCGAAAGTGTTTCTGCTGTTAATACATGAGCTCTCGCAGGTAATTACTTTTTGTAAACTTTGGTTGGGTGTACTTGGGAGGATGGAGAAGTACATGAAGGTGAAAGTGAGGGGAAAGAGAAGTGAGAAGCTACAAGAGCTTGTGCCCGAGCTGCTCAAGAACATGTTGTTTGTGATGAAGACGAGAGGGGTGCTCGTTCAAAGGAGTGCCCTCGGTGGGGACAGCCTATGGGAGTTGACATGGTTGCATGTGAAAAACATTTATCCAAATTTACAAAACGAAGTTTTCCCGGATCAAGATTTGGAGCAGGCATCGTTAGGTCACAAGACTGTTCCCTCTATTGATGAAACGATTACTCCGGAAGGTGCTCGTGTAGAGAGCTAGCATATTACAGGTTTTGTAGCATTTGTATGTGAGATTAAATGCATTTGATGTTGGTTTTTGGGGTTTTTATGTTTAAGAGATTTGCTTACCAACAAAGAAACTGCTTATTGAGTTATAAGACACAACCTGTACAAAAATGTATACCATGAATGCATGCCTTCATTTTGTGCTAAAATTCATGCACCATAAAGAGTGCACCGATTATGTACAATATATAAAAGTATAAAGAGAAAAAAATGAAATCTAAGGTAAATTTCAAGTTTATTAGTAATGTTAAATGCTCTAGGCGCCTTTGAGGCCCCAGGGCCTTCATCACCTTTGGTGCTCGTTCCTCATTTTGATGCCCCAATGAAGATTACATCTGGTTTCTTCTCCCCTCATCTTGCTATATTCACACACTCAAAGGCACTTTGTTAGATTTCGAACAAAATCTTTCAGATCTGTCAAAATCTTTTAGAAAAAATTCATGTCTAGAGGCTTAACTTGAAAAAGCAAGCTTCTTAAGCGCCTAGCTCTAGGTGAGAGCCCAGTGGCACCTCTTTAGTGGAACCTCACACTCAGGCCACGCCCCACTTTGGCCCTAGGTGAGAGCTCAATGGTGCCCTTTCAATGGATAAAAGGGAGCCTTGCACCCAGGCCTCGCCTCGTCTTGGTCTTGTGCGAGCACCCGAAGCGCCTTTAACAACACTTATATTCGTAACTAATTACCATTGTATAGGTCGTACAGAATGTATACTGATTCATAAAAATTTTTGCATCATGATACGCATATGCTGTGGTCTTTCTATGGAAGGATCGAAGAGCTATTTAATCCATTTTATTGACAATCAAAATGATTGCTACTTGCTAGTAACAAAGTCTGGTCATGATGTTCTCCGAATCGCTGCGTTGTATTTCTGATTCTATTGACATGGTTCTATTCTTCAACAGCATTACGGACAACCCAAAAGCATTGTGGGGACTTGATTTATGCACCTTGATGATCAATGGCAATAATTACAAGATAATTGAAAGCAAAACACGTCCCACACGGAAAGATTTTGGGATGCTCTGAAAGTCAGGACGAGATCATTTAGAACGGAGAAAAATAAGAATGATTTTACCCCAATATTAGTAGTTAAACAAAAATGAGTGCAAGAATTAGTCGCACATACAAATTCAATGCAGAAGGTGTCCAACAAATGTTTGTAATTTTTTGTTTCTGTAACTGATTGTGTAAATGGTTCTACAAAAAAAGAAAGAGCAAAAGAAGTCAACCCCGCACTTTTTAAATGATTTTTTTCTTTTCGAAAAAGGACTTCAAGTGCCATAATTGCAAACCAGCAACCATCAAGCAAATTACAACTGAAGCATAACTCATCCAAGCCATTTCGGAATTTGTAGCTTTGTTAAGCTCTTGCATTTCTTCTTCCCTGCAACAGCCATACAATGCATATGTAACAAAACTGAAGTAAATGATACAATCGGAGACGCATAAGTTAAGAAGTACTCGGAGGACTAGGAAAAATAAAATAAAATGACAAAATTCATGCACGGGGGCATGTAATAAGGAGACTTATAAGTGCACCAGATATAAAGAGTGATA
The DNA here is from genome assembly GCA_001753735.1 of Embelia ribes. NCBI lineage: Eukaryota > Viridiplantae > Streptophyta > Magnoliopsida > Ericales > Primulaceae > Embelia > Embelia ribes. The sequence goes on from MKEJ01058412.1 coordinate 10,410, forward strand.
ATATTAATGTTAGACCTCTAAAAACGAGGATGCAAGTGACCAAAAAAAAAAGTGCTAAAAAATTCATGGCCAATTGGTTGTCAATGATAAAAGGAAAAGTACCCTTACAAATTAAACCCGTCCCATTGACCCCCAAACTACCAATTTGAAGTGTTAACTCCCAAACTACAGTTTTTTCCCACTTTGTGCCCACACCATTTACATTTAGGCGATATTATGGCTCATTCTAATGCTAGACATTTGACGCTTTCGGGTTTTGGTTCAAATTGGTGCACAAGCCATCTGGTTGGGGTTTATGTTTTTACATTTTGACAGGTAAAGTGAGACAAAAGCGACCGAAAATATAAATTTCCTATAATAAAACTGTAACCCTAAATACCTAAACAGAAAATTGCAGAAAGAGCTTCTCAAAATGAATGTACCTATAAGAGGGAACTTATCAAGACAAATCCCATGAAAAGACAGTATTCACTGCCTTCTTACTCACCTTACGCGAAGATTAAACATCTCCGTATGTATATCTTGGACAGTTTCATATAACCTTTTCAGCTCTTGCTCCATAGCCTGTGACAAAATGGTAAAGGACCACTCAGCATATTCCCAAAAAGATGAATCTGATTGCAATATTAATTATGTTAACTGAAAACAGAAATGATACGTAAATGACATAACTTATTAACTTTACTAATCGAGCATAAAAGATAAAACATAAACCAAGTACTCTCAATAAATAAAAAAGTTCCACACACCATGCTGTAAAAGAATAATACTAAAGGCCTGTTTGGTTGTAACTTTTAAGCTCAAACTCTTATGTTTTTTTGCTTAAAAGATGGAGTGCATTTGGGGAGTTCTTAACAGGTTACAGGTGGAAAAGGGACTAGGTCACCCTTGCCCTAAAACTCACTGAAATCGTAGGTTCTATGCTGTTTTAAACATCTTTCATGTTTTTGCTCATATTCTACAATACTTTTTTTTCCTCAAAAAATTATACATGTAAAATCTACCTTCGGTTTAATATGGTCCTTTTCACTCTATCATTTTAGTTCAATTTAATTATTCAGAAATTAAAAATTCTATTCGGTCATGTTAAATGAGCTGTGGTCGCAATTTAGACCCCGTCACGGATCTGGGATAGGGTATGCGGGAGTAACTCCACATAATGAGCACTAGAGTTCAGGCTTAACCGTCCAAACCAGCCCTGTTGCAATCCATAGTATAGCATATCAAAGCAATGAGAATATGAAGACAACTAAATGAGACTATTAGTAAACACACTCGAGTCAAAGAAGAGAAAAATAGAGCATTCAAAAGAGAGAGAGAGTTTACATCAACTGAGCCTTTCTTAGCAACACTAGGCAAATTTGTAGCAGCAACACCACTCTGCCACTCCAAGTCCACAGTGATTGTTGTCTCAGGCTTGTGACTAACAGCAGTAAAGCAAGTAATGTAGTTCCCACTCTCCACCGCGTGGAAAGCAAACTTTCCTTCTCCTACAAGGTCCGCACTGTGGTAGTTGTACTTATTCCCGTTCGGAGACATTACCTAAACAAACCCCAATATTTTATAGTTGGAATTTGAACTTGTAATAGCGGATTGATATAACAAATTCCAAAAAGAGACTAATAAATATTCAAAGAAAAAAAGGTTTCCTCCACTGCCGACGAATGTGCATTACCTATGATTATTTGGTGGGATCCATATGTTCGATCCATATGTGTCACGCTCTAAACCCCCGCTTGTGTACCAATCTTTACACCGGCGGCGGAGAAAATGAGAAGGGTTCTTCCACCGCCGGTGTAAAGATTGATACATAAGCAGGGAATTTAGAACATGATACATGTGCATTAGCCATTATTATTTGATGGGGTCAACATGTTCAATGCATATATGTCATACTCTAAACCCCCACTTATTCACCTTTACACCGCTGGTGGAGGGAACTTTTACTCATATGAGAAAAAGTTTCCTTCAACGTTGGTGTAAAGATTGATACATAAGCGAGGGATTTAGAGCTACTTTGCTAGACTTGTATAAATTGAATTCATTCCCTAGCATGTTCGTGTCAAAATTTGGGTCTTAAAATTGTGAGGGTAATTTATCAAAAGTAAGCATGATTTTGGAATCAAAGTTTATATAGTATTAGGACCTTAGCATAATGAATTTCAAATTTTTAAATGACTAGCCTACTAACATGATTTGAAATCTTCATTGCGTATACATATCCGACCACTCCATAGTTTTACTCGTATAAATAAATTTGACTTTTTGACCTAGATAATGTAGTTTTACGAAACGTTTATCAAACGCAACTCGATTTCAAAATACTTACTATGAGAAAATGTCTCAGTTTGAAACTGTCTTTTTTCTCCACATTGACATAAAAGCAAAGCTTGAAACTCTAGTTTTTTTGTTTTATTTGAAAACTCATAGTTTGAACCTGCAACTTCTCATATTGATTTTTTGGTTTTGGGAAAAAAATACAATTTGAAATAGTGATTCCTGTTGCGGTAGAAACCAAAAAAGACCTAATAGGGAACTAGGTTTTTTCTTTTGGGTAGTTTGATGGAAAAAGTATAGTTTCAAGAAGTTTAATTTCCATCCACAGTCGATGTAAAGTTACCATACACTAGAAGACTTGTATACATAACATGTGTCCATAATTCTATGTGGGGGCCACAAAATATGCATATATATCATTCATACAATAGTCGCTAGCATATGAAATCTATACATCGGTGCATGAAAATTAAATTCTTGTTTCAAATTATGATTTTTCAAACTACATTTGTTTGGCAAATATTTTCAAAGCGAATTTGGTAAAAAACTATGTATGACTATTATATTATAGTTACGACCTCAAAAATGTCCCTAATTTGAAATTATGGATGTTAAACCCTAAATCAAATGCAACCTAATGTAGTGAAAGTTACACTTATCATCACCCAGCCATTCGTCAAGTCTCTTCTTACCATTTAAGCTGCTTCTTATCCTAATAAATTATGAGACTTTGGCGAGTAGTAAGACACCTACAGCTCTTCAATGAGCTCATGAACTCATTAGGAAACCTTCAAACCAGCCCGTCTATACTAGTTCTATCCCCCAACAAATGGGGGGTTTGCTATAGTGATCCCTTTCAACTAGGACTTCTGTTGATTATTAATTCCATTTTTAAGTTTAGTGGATGTGACATTATTCATTTCTATTAAAGCCCATAGACCTCCACTAAAATTACTCTAAGAAGCACAGACTTGGATACATATGCGGATTCGGACACGAGTACGGATACAAATTCGGCAATTTTGAAAAATGTTGGACGCGAACATGGCAGGGCGGCATATTTTTATATATATAATAATTTCTTATAAGTAAATAAAGTTATATAATAGTGCTTGCAAAAGAAATCATCAAAAGCATAAGATAGAAAGTACTAAACAATGAACAAAAAGATGCATAGCATTGATTTTTGAGTTTTTATAAAAGACAATTACCAACTTGACAATGTCATAATCTAGTAAACTAACCCACTAAACACCAACTATAAAAGTCGCAAAAACATATCTTTTGCCAAAATAGTAAATAATTATTTTAACCACCAAAATGTTTAACTAAAACAACAATCCATTACTAATTTCTTCATGGAGATCTGCAAACTCCCTTATCCATCCATTGATATCAAAATTTGCCACCACGGTGTCCACCAAATGTCTCTAACGTGTCCTCCGAGTGTCTAACATTTAAATTAATTAATAAATAGAATTTTTAAACACGAGACATGGCGTGTCCGACACGTGTCCAAGAGTACACGAGGAGTGTTGGTGTCCTATTTGCATCTAGCACGGGTGTAGCACTCAATTAGGAGTGTTTGTGCTTCCTTGAAAAGTAACTCTTAGGGAAAAGAGAAGGCACAATAATTAATTAGAAATTAATTCATTTAACTCCAGATACGTGACATTTTTGACAAATTTTGAGCTTCTAACCCAGAATTTGAGGTATATGGATAAAAATTTAGAGATTGTAAATAGACAACTTTGTGGGAGTCTCTCTCTCCTTTTTTTTCTTTCAGTAAAAATCATTTATAAATTTTTTTAAAACTATTTTACCGAAACTGACACCAAATGGGTTTTCACATACTAAAGATTCAAATATCAAAAAAGTTTTATCTCCAGCTTTCAAAAACTAAAGACTAATAAACCAACCTTGCAGGACCTAAAATCAAGGGATTCTCCCATCATCACTGTAACAAAACACTATTCAATCCCCCCACATATGTGTATATGTATATGTATATATATATATATATATAGAGAGAGAGAGAGAGAGAGAGAATATTATTTGGGTAAGTTTTTTTGTGTGTTACCCTGACGTTGACTTTGTGAGAGTCGGGCAATGGTTGGGTCTCGGAGGGGTTGACCACGCTGTACTTGCCGACGGTCATGGATTCGGCCATGATCTCCTCCGATATGCACTTGGTGTGACCCGACACCAGATCGAACCGGAGTCCCCGACCCGACCCGGACAGAAGCCCTAAGATAAGGACCACAAGTGGGGCGGAGAATCTGGGGAGAGGTCCCATTGGCCCCATTAGCACACGCAGCTAAGAGAGAGAGAGAGAGAGAGAGTGTTGACCGGATGGGATGGTCTACGGTTAGCTTAGCTGCATTGTGGAATGTTGGGTACTATGGAGAGGAAATGACGTCATTAGCTTACGTGTTCAGTTCTTATTTTTAATAAATATATATACTCTAAATATTAAAAATTATATGTTTATTATAAAATTTTAAAATTAATATTTTTACATAAATATGAATAAAATTATAATTGTTTATTTATTTAAATATAAAAATTATTTTCTACACTTAACTTTTAGTTTTTGACATATTTAGTAGCTTTAAGATCAATAATTATTTTTAAATATTAAATTTAAAATAATTATTTAATTATTTTAAATATTTATATTATAATTTTATTTTAAATTAATAATATTAATGTAGTAAATGGAGAGAGAATATGTTGATTTTTTTAATATAATAGTGCAACGATGTGACATAAGAGAGAATATATTAATTTTATATGCTTAAATAATGAATAATGGTTTATGGGATTTGTAGAACCTTTATAGAGATTTTCCATTTTAGGTAACCACTATATAATCTAATATAGAGTAAAAAAGTAACATTATCTACCTTTCCATTACCTAAAATAGGGAAATAACCCCTGACAGGGAATATGATGTAAATGCTCCTAGAGAGGATAGATCGCTTACACGCAGGAGAAAAAAATATTAATTTGCAATAATAATATTATTATTATTATTGTTTACTTGTGAATAGATACATGTAGGAATTTTTTTGCATATATATATATATATATATATGTATGTATATGTTAACCCAAGTTTTGATTAAATATATTTTGATGATAAAAAATGGGTCAGAAACAAAGTTTAATTAATGCTCATTAGGTTACTAATGCTTGTTAAGTGTTTAAGGAATGAAATCAAGCTAGAAAACGATATAACAACTAAATGGATTTCGACCATACTCGGACACGTGACCGTATACGTACATAAAGCCGACCACATACGAACGAAGGGTTGACCGCATGCGGACAATATGTCAACAACATACGGACAATCAACCCCATGCGGACAGTATGCCAACAGCATACAAACAAGTGACTTTATACGGACAGAATGGTAACAATATGCAGTCAAAAGCTCAGTCATAAAAATGGTTAATACACTACCATTTTTTAAGAACTTCTTCCATAAACTTGAAATTACTACAACATTATAAATAGAGGCATTCGAGAAAGAGTTCAAATCATCCAATTGAGCAACAATCTCTCAACTTCTCTCTCTTACTACTTTTTTAGCCTTATTTATTAATCTTCATATATAAATTTATAGGCTTTCTTGGCTCTAGTTTTAAAGTCCAAAGTTGTATTACACTCGAAGTAATTTGATTATAACTTGAGGGGTTGTCTCAAATAAAAAAGAGCTAGTATTTGTGAAGCTAGCAATTGGTGTAAACTTTTGTTGATAAAAGGAAGTTCAAGTAACGTTTGTGAAAGTGAACATAGGGGATCAATAGATATTTGGCCGAACCACTATAAAACTCTGTTTGCATTTCTTTCTCTTTAATTCTTTATATTTTAGTTATTTATTTTGCTTAAAGTTTTCAAAAGGTTATTTTATCAAAAAAAAAAATTAAGTTCTACTTTAACACAATTCAACTCTCCTCTTGTATTTGCCTAAAAGATAAGAATATAAAATCTTCATCCTTTAAATTATGCAAATAATGAAACGACCATTCACGAACAATAACGACTCATTTGGTTAAGGGAACCCCTTTATTTACAAATGATCTAAGTCTGAATGATAAAATAGGGTTCGTTAAATAAACACTGAGTTAGAATAACTCCTAGTTCGGTTCGTTAAAGGCTCGGGTTCTCTTGACTAATTTCAAAAAATATGTATTTTTTCAAATTAAAAAAGTAAGCTTGTATATTTAAATACATATATATGTTGATAAGTTGTTATTACATGTTACCATAATGATAAATTCGTTACAATATTAGGTTTTTAAAAGTATTTGCAAACCCAATTTAACAATTTATGGCTACTGAAACGAGCCGAGCCTTATAGACTCAAACTTGACTCGTTTAGTTAAACAAGTCGAGCCTCAAAACTAAACCTTAACGAGCCTGAACCAGGCCTCAACCTTATTGGGCAAACAAATCGAGTTTGAATAACCTAAGGCTTGGCTCTACCAGACTCTTTTCCATCCTTAGTAAAAATTGGTATAAGTGTGACAAATATGCTTGTTTGATTATTATTTATTAGCATATATGCCATTGCTCAAAATCCTTCTTTACCAATCTTTTACATAAGCAATAGATAAATTTTTTACTTTGGATTTATGGTTATGCAAAGTGTCAAAGAAAATGTTAATTTTTACTTTTACAACGTGGGTTCTACAGCCGCTGCGAAATCCCACAAAAAGTATCCCTCAAACTCCATATGAAAAAGAAAGTACAACGAATGACACTTAAATACTCTACATTTGAAGTAAAAATTAAATAGTGGAAAGTCAAAACGGACCAACAAAATGCTACACAAAACTTGTTTCGTTGCAGCTTCTAAGTACAAGTGTGTGATGGCGCAGATTAATATTTATAGCTAATTCACACTGCTAGTCCATGTACTGCTTTGCACACCGTGGAGTATGCAATGCATTGCAATTAAACCCATGCGCAAGGATATGAGCAATGCCATTCGTACTCATCATTGTCTCCCTTTTTTTTTAACTTAAAAACTAGCATTCATTTGAATGTTTACAATTGAAGGTGAGATTTTTTGCTATTTTAGTTATAAAAAAAAAAAAAACAAAAAAAGGTAGAAGTTAAGCCGGATTCATTTGAATGTTCAAAATCTGGCTCTCGTAACAAGCCAGATATTTTGCTATTTTTGCAATCTTTCTCTTTCTAGCACTTAACCAAAGCTAAAGTTAAAATCTTAACTAAATAAGCTACCGAATAGGGAGATAAGATTAGGCAAGTACCTCAATTTATAACAATATTTATAATTTCTTTCAAATTTCATGTCACAATTTAAAAACACTATTTACAAATTAGTCGATCACTGACTATTGCAATCCCTATTTATGTCAAGAAAAAAATGTACTTCTGTGCCATGTTTCTTTCATATGGAACGGTTAAAATGTTGTCCTAATGCTGAAGAGCCGTTGCTCTTTCTGTACAAGTTTGTACGGAGGATAAATCTTTAATCTCTAAATTAAAATGGGGCATATTTTGGGAAATTTCGGAAGTAATTAACTTGGAAGTTCTCGTAGTGCAAGATGATCACACTATTTACGGCTTCTTTGTTTACTTGTCATGTTAAATGCAGGGTGAAAAAAATGCTTTATATTGAAAAGTTTTTTTTTTTCTTCAAAAAAACAATCCAAATTTGACAATCATGTATTAAAACAGTACAATTACAGCCATACGGTGAGATTATACACAAACTCGTGTGGTTATTTCAAGTGTGTTAACCTTAGTTTTATTTTGTGCGGACAAAAAAATATAATTACTTTTAAGTATTTCGTTTCTATACTTGATTTTCTCTGCGCCTGTGCACATGTGTCATTGTGATTTTTCTTTGATGATGTTGCAATGACAATTTTGTTAAGATTATACTAAAAGACATGCTTATTTTGTATCTAGTATTTGCATAATAAAAGTTGTTTTTTTAATGAGAATTTGTATGAGCAATGTTTACTTAACATTATATGTTAATGAATAAGTATGTTTCTCGTACGATCTAGTGTGTGAAGTACGGCTTACACACTGAAAATTAGATTATCGGTTCTTATAGGATATAAATTTTACGTTTACAATTTTAGATGGAAATGAACACACTATCATTAAATTATAGTACATGATTTTAATAGATCTGTCTTGACTATAGAGAACAATGCAGTTTTAACTCCTTATACTAACACACTTTATGTATATTAAATAGGACCGTATCGAGATAATTGTTTTAGTACAGATTATACACGACAATTAATGTCATGGATAGTGTTTATACTCTCTAATCCTTAAATTATTATTTACACATATGTGGATAATGTTTGTTATTTTGATTCATTGAAAAGTGAGATTCCTTAAGTATCAATAAACTTGGTGAGTTAGATAATAACATTTTTCATATGATTGATTATTAATAATTAATGGAATCCCCACCCCTGAATAGGGATTAATGATACTCCCTTAAGGAAGCTTATAAGTTTTGGTTGTATTAAATCATTAAGGTGAATTTTGTAATCCGATATATCAAATAAGTTAAGTGGAAGGTCTTAAGGAAATTTAATATTCTAATTAAATTAGATTATTAGTAATTCTATTTAATTAGGGAGTGTGATTTTAACGTGGAAATTTTTAATAAACATTAATGACATGAAAACCAAATTATAAATTCGAAATATTGGGAGAGAGTTACAATCACGCACTGATATTGATTATGTTTTATGTGGATAAGGATTATCTCGGTGGATAAAATTGAATTCAAATCTGCATATGATAACTGTTCCAATATTCTGCCATCAGATAGCCTATTTAAACATGTTCCATAGGCAGTAAAGAGGATACAAATTAATTATCTCTTTTGCTATAGACGTAAAGAGCCCACCATTTCTTCCCGAGCAAGGTGATTAATAGGAATACAACAGAAGATTGAAAGTTGTGCAACTTTCTTCTGCCATAACGTTCTTGTTGGTATTCACGAGATTTATACACACAAATCTCATATGTAGAATTCTATCTTACAAGGTAAAACAAAATCAATTAATGATAATATATGTACACGCTACTAAAGGATCTATAAAAAAAAAAATTCCCCTGCGCTCCAACAAGTACGAAGCTTTACTTCTTCAAATAATGGTTTCAATTCAATATTTTTCGGCTCATGTAAATTTGATAACTTATTTGAGACCATACGAATAATTAATCATAATATGTGAAAAAGATGGGAGCTACGTTAAGTTCATAGTGCCTAAAATAAAAGCATAAGAGGGTAAAAGAAAAACTGGAGTCTCTCGGTTGGACCAGTTGGAGCCAACCGTGGGTGAAACGGTTCACTTGTCATGAACTACACAAAGTCTAAAAGGGATAAGCTTTTTTGGAACATTAGAAACAAACACAATCTTAACAAACGAAGACTAGAAGAATTAGAGCTTCATGTTCTCCCACAATTTTTTGAACTCAAATACACAACATTAGTAACGGAAATAAATTGTTCACAAGAAGCAACACAAAGTAAATACAAGAACAATGCATTAGTTCTCACTCCGGAGCGAAAGGCCCTTCTATGGGATCACAATCCTGGTTGATCCATTGAAGGATTAGCAATGTGCTAAAAAGAAATCCAAAACTGAAAATTTCATATTTGATACATAATTAAATCAATACGAGAACTTATTTTTCCCACGGGGGGTAAAGGAAAGATTTCAAGTACCTTACCATCCACCCGCTCTCATTCTATCTTGCATCTCAGCAGCCTTGTCCTCTTTCATCTTCTCAAGGATTTTGCGTGTGTTTGGATCGAAGAAACGATCGCGAACAAACTTCCTTTCTTCAGCCTGTATTTCCTTAATAGCACTTGGATATGGGTTCGGAGGAGGTTTCTTCCCTTGCAAGCGAGCAATTTGTTTTAGGTGTTTGTATGCATTCTTTTTAGCCTTCTTTTCTGCTCGATATTCCATCTGCAGAAATGATAGATATAGATTGGCACAAAGATTATAGCAGACAAATAATCACAGAGACACGAGGAAGAACTGATAGTTTTACTTGTTTACTGTTCCCATTTCACTGATTTACATCATGGTGTTTTGAGATTGGTACGAAAATTAATGTTTTAAAGTAAGAATTATGGTCTTTCGGTAGGTTTTTACCATTAGGGGCACTTTAGCAGAATTTACTACGAGTAACAAGTTTTCTGGCGCTAAGTTGTATTCAATTTGTAACTTGGTTGACAATTGAAAGGAAAGGTATAAATTACATCAGCAACGGCCATAGCTTCCTCTTCACCAACTCCCTGCCCCTTCAACTCGAGCACCCGCCAGCTAAAAACACGAGCAGGGACGGGCTCAAATCCAGAAAACCTGCCACAGTAATAGACAGAAGAAAGCATAGGGAACAACTATAAGATTATGATGAGCAACTGAATTTTGTATTTGGCACAAATTTTATTATTTTCATGTGATTGCATTTTCAAATGCAAATATCATGACAAATTCTTTAATCTGGTGGTTTAATATGAACATATCTGCACACCAAATTTAGCAATAGCTGTATTTAAACGCTAGCATATGTAGAAAGAATGACTACATTGCACATTAAGTTTTAAATTATTTTAATATGAAGAATAAAAAGTCAAGGAATAGTTTGAAGCAGCCACTTCCTTTCACACTGGACTGATTAAGCGGTTTCAAATGCATTGATTAATATCTGTCACCCCTTCTGATATATGGCCTCCAATCCAAAAGTCTAAAAACCGGGTTCAGAAATAGACAAATCTTATAGTTGTGATACATCACTAGAAGAAAATACAGATTCAGCTAGAAAACCGAAGTTAATTTAAAAATCCAACCACAATATTTGGAAAAACGAGGGCGTCACAGCTTTTCAACTGACAAAACCAGTAAATTATATAGAGAGTGAACGTAGACTTCACAAAAACACAAGCACAAAATTTTCTTTGAAGGGAACATACAGAGCATAACTCAACAAGCAAAAGAAATGCTGACGTTATAACCACCTACAAATATTCATCCGATCAATATTATAAGCATTCCTCCCACTGACAAATAACTGATAAGGTAGTAATAATATGCACACAGTTTCAAAAAATTTACTCCAAAACTGTATCAATCCTCCATACCAAAGAATCAAAAGTTTCTTTTCTCCATAGATATAAGAGTTACGTCTTCTACATATGATCAGTGGAAGTTTCATACAAAATGTTTCAACAGAAAACAGTGTTTTTATTACGATAGAGGAAAAGGTATATAAGAACAACACATTACTTGATTGCATCTTGATGCTTAGAATCAGGATGCTTCTTGAAGAACCTCTTTATATAGACATCCTCAGGGAGAGTAATTTGCTTAACGTGGCTTTCAGCACGAGGGAATGTTACAGGAGGAGCCCTGTCAAACAAAACAAATAACAACTATAAACCAATGACTTTAACCAAAAAAAAAAAAACAATAAACCAATTATTTAACAATTGTAACTGTAATCAACCATAAACAACATTTTCGGCACTAGGAACATTGAAGCACATTACTTGTAACTACATACTGGATTCATCACAAAGCACAAGTCTTCTGTCCATATCAGCACAATCTGAGTCACAAGCATTGCTATGAAGGCAAATTCTATAATCGCTAAAGTCTCAAAGTGGTTAAGGGATATTTCTATGCTGGTGAAGCCTATAAAGTCTTGAGCTCCCTTCAGTCTATTCCTCTTCTGAACTTAAAAATCTCTATTATTTCTTGCAAAGTGAAAAAATCTATTTTTATTAAGTGGATTGCTCCCCCAACTGGTAGGTTAAAATTAAATATTGATGGCTCTTGTTTTGACAACAAAAATTTCGCTGGATGTGGTGGTGTTGTCCGAGATGAATTTGGTAGACTAATTTTTGGTTATTCATTTTCCGTTGGGTAAAATTATTATATTCTTGCTGAGCTTCATGCATTATTTTTTTGGTCTCTCCATTTGCCATCAGTTGGATATTTTAGATATTTTGATTGAATTAGATTCTTTGAGGATTGTTAACTGGTGGAATAAATTTTCTAAACCTCCTATGCAATTTTTGGGAAGATATTCTAGATTTAATGGTTTTTGTTGGTTCAAGTTTGATGCACCTTTACGGAGAACGAAATTATCTTGTTGATCTTCTTGCGAGGGTTAGTGCATCAGGTTTTGAGGGGACTTTTTTGTAAGCCGAATCTCTATCCGTTAAAATTTTTGCTAGTTATTATTTGGACATATAAGGTTTGCATAGTTTTAGAATGCTGTAATTTTTTTTATTATTATCATTTTTTTTATGT